>ML798626.1:585635-604079 GCA_009831015.1 Picea engelmannii | reverse complement strand
GAGATTTCAACGCTGTTTCAATTTAGTCGAAATAAGAGAAATTTTTGCATGAAGAACAAAATAGGAATGCAAACTGAAGGCCCTTTCCCGTAACTGTATTATTTTTCAGTAAAGATGTGGAATGAGAGAAAAAACATTTAGCTATGGATAACGTAAGGTTCCTATTAGTAGAAAACTCACACATACATAGAAGAAGAAATTGACATAGAAATAATTGACATAGTGTAAATAAATATAAAATTCTGTAAATCCGAATTGGTCTTACACCTGCTAATAGCTGGTGCAAAGGAAAGACTAGAAACAATTACAGAAATTTAAAATCCCTTCACTATAGTAGTGGTCGTACTAAGTTATAGTGATACACATCAATTATGTAGAGAAAAATGAAAAGAAACAAGAAAACATAATGAAACAAACTTGTAACACAGTCATGACAGAATCAGGAATCTTCAAATTGCTTGTATTAACTTCTTTGATGCAAAATCTCTATTACATTCATTACCAAAAAGTCCAGCCCCTTGGTTCTTCTTTTGGTGATCTATTTATACAAATTTGCCCTTCCCTACTCCTATTTTCAAAAAAGTGCCAGCTGCCTGCCTTTACGTGACTTAGTGCATATTATACATTTGTCCATAAACTGGATACAAGTTGTGAAAGTTCCGCTTGGCAACTGTGAGGAGCGAAAACACTCCATCTCTTCTACTTTATTTTCAAAAAGGGCCAAGTGCTTGTCTTTGCATAGACTCAGTGCATATCCTACATCTGTCCATGAATTGGGATACAAGTTGTGACGACTCTGCTTGACAAAAGGCTTCAGAAAAGTAGCACTCTCGAGCTAATTGTGGAAGTCTATTCCCCATATGTGCATCAACCATATCAAGGGTGCCGAGTTGTGTGCTGGGTTGAATCAAATTTCCATCAATTTGAGCCATGTCTACCCTGTCTATCTTAGAGATCTCTGCCAAATTTCTCTCATTTTTCTCCTTCATGTTGAGGGAGATCCACTCTATATTCATCTACCTTAGCGTCTCTGTGTCACCCCCACTTTCCATCCCAAATAGTTCACCATTTATGGCTTTGAAAGTTTCTTCTAGTGAATTTGTCACTTTTGAGCCTGCTCCTTGCTTAAAGTAATATCATGCTCCCAATTTTTTAACAAAATATTACCCCTAGTCTGTTCAACAATGGTAAGCCCAGGAGACCTTGCTAAAAACCTATTGTTGGTGGCTATCACTACTTCTTAGAAGGCGATCCGAGCAGCTTCTGCATTTCTTTCCTTGACAATCATATTCTCAGAAGTCTGATGCATTAACAGGCAATCTCCTCGAAACTCCCCTACTTTGTTTAGCAGACTATGTTGAGCAGAAGAGATCCTGCTCCGAATGTTGATTGCTCGAGATTTAACAATCTTGATGTCGATCACCTTGTTTTCTGCGACCTCCAACTGAGCCTGTAACCGTGTGATCGTATCCCTCTGCTGACCCGATTGCACCCGACCCTCTCAGATCACTGAATTTGCTTGTTCCATCTTGGTTTTGAGGACTTCGATTTCTTTCTTATCGGCCAATTGGGCCAACTCTATTGCTCCACTTGCTTGACTCTTAGCGTCTTTCGCAGCCGAAGCTACTCGGGCTTCAAGAGTCTTGATTGGTCGATTCTTTCTCTTGAGCTGATTCTTCAACATCGCAACCGAGAATTGGTTTGCTGATGCATACGCTCCTAGCGTCCCTACTATCTCTGTGGCAAACTCATCACTTTTCTTGTTTTTTCCATCTGTCATTACTTTGAATTTTTTAACAGTGGACTCTCCCTCTTGATAAAACTCCCTCTTTACTACAGACTTTCTCTTTCTGTCAAAAAAGAACTCATTAGGGGGGAGTTCCTCTGCCCTTATAGGTCTTAGCTCTTCACCAAATACCCATCCCTCGCTGACGTCTCCCTGAGCCGACTGCAAGGGTGTGACAGAGGTGATGGGCTGTCCGATATGCTTCGTCGGCTTTCCTGGCGTGACGAGTGAGTCCTGTTATTTCGGAGGATCGGAGGTCTTCGTCTCTGTCCCTGTCTCTGGATTCTGAGTTTCAGGCAGGTCGGTGTTTTTCCCTTCCACCTCTGGATCATGCTCCTTGGGTGGGTTAGTAGTCCCTTCTTCTGTTTCTGGATTCTTTTCCTGCTCGAGACTCTTCTCCTGCTCCCCTTCCTAACATTTTTCGGGGTTAGAAGTTTTCCCCTCAGAACTTTCAGCCTCCTTTTCTTTATCCTTGGAAAGTCCTAAACCTCCCAGCACCACGGGGAGACATCTTTTCCTATGTTCCTGAAATTTCAAAATAGAGGCCCTATCTTCGGGTGCTAGAGATCTGATTCGAAATTGCACTTCCAAATAGAACCTCGCCCCTCGAAAAACATCATCCGAGGGAGAAGACTCGTGTTCAAACCTCTTTAATCCACAATTCGCCAAATGGGTGCTTACAATTCTCTGTGGATCATGCTTTTTGTACTCAATAGAGACTAGGATCAAGTCTTCTAATGTTGCAGTTTCAACCTTAGCATGTCCGAAATCTAATAAGGAATAGGAATCAAGCCGAACAGGGAAAAACGACCATACCTTCTTTGATGACGCTTTGAGCTCTTTACTCACTCCGTCGATTACTGTTTGTCGTGCAATCTCATGACAGGCCAGCTTGTTGAGGATGAACAACGGTAGCGCCAGAGGAGGGACAACAGCTCCAAAAACTCAAAAATAGGAGAATTCTTCTTCTACGTACCAATCTGCGATACTGCTCAGATTTGCAGCAATGCTATCCGAGATGCGGGGTGGCGAAAGGCCAAAAATGGCGATGTGCAGGGGCACCATCACCCAGTTGAAAATCTCATAAATAAACTTATTTGCATTATTTTCCCACAGCTTGTCATGGTACTCATGCACATCTTTTTCTTGGGTTGGACTCCAAGCCCAATTCATCAAAGGAAAAGGTGTCATGGAGCATATTGCGTCCATGATATACACGGACATGAAGAATCCGGATGGTCTCCTGGCTGCTTTTTTCTCCTGTTACTCTACGACCCTGTTGAAAAGACTGTCGGAGAGCATCTTCGCCCAATTAAATGAGCAACCTTCTGCTACCCGAAAAATGAGAGGTACCCACTGGATGTAAAAATGCGCGGTATCCTCCCATCTGAAAAGCTGACAAGTCATCATCACCACATACATATACTGTGGCTCTAATGAAGAAATCAAATACAAACCCTTGTCGTTTGCTCTGAATGTTGCAGAACGCGAAACCCAGTCTTTTATCAAACCAGGCATGGTTTTATCATATTCCTCGCATTCCTTCTTTTTGAATTCCTCCAGGAATTCTTTGCCATATGTATATTCAAAAGTTGCTGGGAGATTATACATAGATTGGATATGTTCTGGTCTGAAAGTCCCGACCATGACCTGTCGGTCATTTACGATAGTTCTGGCGGGCAGGTCGATGTGATCCAACGCCCATCGAATCATGTCGTAGTATGGGAGAAACTGAGGTCTGGTTGCAACCAGGTGCATTCTCGACTGAACAATTGTCTTGTACTTAGTATTCAGGTCATCCTTCACAATATCATTGTCATCGTCATCCGAGTCTGAATAGTTTACCAACTCGGATTGCAGAATGTCTGAAATAAATGACCAGGTGGGTAGTGAGACACCAGTCTGTGGTGAAGTATCTGAGACGTTGCCTGGACCCTATGCTACAACTTCAACATTTGCTTTTGCTGCTCTCCTTGGGGCCATGGCCGACGCTTGCTTTTTCTCTCTTCTGCAATAGACCTGTGTATACATGCGGAAATGAGTTCCCTCAGAGCAAGGTGAGCTCTGTGCGCTTATGAGAAATGTTTTAAAAAGAATGAAACTCTTGTATATATTTGAAAACTCCGTACCCTTTGAAATAAGTCTGTCAAATCGCAAATAAAACCAAATTTAATGTATAAATCTGATCTTATTTATTCGTAGATTTACCCCAATTCTTCATTAATGTCATCAATGTTCGGTGGCTTGATAGGCAATCAGGTTATGGAGAGTAAGTAAATTCCTCGTGAAGTGTGCCAACCTCGATACGCGGGACGTATCTCGCTTAATTTTAAAATTTCAAATTTAACAACGTTAACTATTTTCTCGCTCATCGTTGCATCATGGATTTTATTTCAACAAATTTAGTCTTCAACTCGCGAGGTTGCGAGTGATCTGAAAATAGAAGGTTGAATTGTTATTCTATGCAAGCACCCTCTACCTCATTAAATTAAACCTTAACAGGACCTTGCTTCATGTGTTTAAAATGTGCAAGAGGGTTTAGGTGTTTAAGTTCTTGGTTCTTCTTTGCAATGTGCATATGTGAGGAACGGTTCTTTTAAGTGATTAACCATGTGTTATAAACCAATGTACAGCAATATAAAGGCATCAAATAACACAACAACTCACAACAAGATCAAAATGATAAAGCAGTTCACCCCCTTTGGGCTACATCTGTTGGACCAAACCTTCCAAACTAGGCTTGTCCTCTTGTATTAAAATGCTACAAATGCTAATAAAAGAATATGAGTGTCTCAAAAGACAGAACTGACTATAAATACAGAATCAGAAGATAGGAATTAGCTGAACATGCTCTTTCCCAAACACTAAACAGTGAAATTGTACCTTATACAGTACTTTCCCCAATTGGCCCTGGTGGCCCTTTAATCTTGCATGGAGAATTTCAAGGTGAATATGACCTCAATTGGTTTTGAAACCTCTGCCATCAGACTCAGAAGGTCGAAAATAGCAGACATAGGCTTTTGAATCACCAAAAATGGATGCACATAGCCTCCAAACAGCTCAAGCACTGAAATGGCCCTAGTGGCCCTGAAAGCTTCCCTGAAGCAAAATCACCTTCAAATGACCTCAGATGGCTCTGAAACCTACTCCATTGGCTCCAGAAGTTCGAAGAGACCCAAAATCCATCAAAATTTCGTGAAGAATGGTTTCTTGTAGCCAAATATATGCCAATAACTAACTCCCCCCTCTTTTCCCCAAAAAACTCCACTAAATTAGGAGTAGCGGGAGTTATCCTTACTAAAAATAGCAAAGGCGCCAACTAAGGCGGTATCCGCCCAAAAATGCGCCAAGTGTTAGCATTAAATTTGAATGGTTTGACGTGGTCACATTACACATATAAAAGTATGGGTTTAAACCATATTAAAAATAAACCCGCGCGAATTTTATAACATAAGGTCATATCAAATGTCAATAGAACCGGGTGTTAACACTCGCAAGTCGCCCTGCGCGCGTACCATACAAATGGTCCTATTTAACAACATAAATTCATGGCTATAAAATTAACCCCTGTTCCGTTGAACCAAGGGTTATATGAGAATGCCAAAGTCCGCGGGCTGGGGCTAAGCCCCAGCCCGAACCTCCGCCATAACAACCTTTGCGCGAATTCAAATACAAATATTGTCATTTTCATTACAAGACCCAACACGTGGCCGAGTAGTTACGGAAATAGTGTTAAAACTCTGTCGGAGGGGGAGGTCGCCGGTTCGAATCCGGTCGACCCCCAAATAATTTTTTGAAACCGAAACCATAGACCAAAATGAGGGGACACGTGGCGCCCTCCGATTGGGCCACGTGTCCTCATAACATTTGCTCACAACTTGACACGTGTCGTCTCTGTATTCACCAGTCGTCAACCAGCCAATGCTTGCCACGTATTTGTCATACGGTCCAGTCAATGTTGTGTCAGCTTGCCACGTCAGCCTGCCACGCAGGATGCTGACGTCATCATGTGCCACGTGTCACCCATCCAGGGGTGACACGTGTCACTTCCAAATTGGTCAAACTGCATGTCAAAAAGTCCAAAACCGCATGACACATGGCATCACCTGGAGCTGCCACGTGTCCTGTACAGACATCCACTCCAGCTGTACGGCCTGCTGCGTCAGTTGTACGGCCTGCCACGTCATCTGTATGGCCTGCCCAGTCAACATCAAATTTTTGCCTGTTTGGCTCAGCGAACAGACCTCGATAACTTCTCCATACGGACTCCGTTTGCAAAAATAAATATACCGCCAGAATTAGGAGAACGAGACGGACGCAATGGCACCGTTTTTGTCACATTCCGAGCACTTTGAAAATTGAGCAAATTTTAGACCCCTGGTCCAGATTCTGATCACGCCTTCCCACTGAAAGGATTTTGGACCCACAAAATCTTATAATCATCGATCTGAGCTTCAATACTCTTCTCCTTTCAAGTTCTATCAACTGATTCTACTTGAAAATACTTTTCGACAATCACCTGGGTACCTTGACATGCCCTACACTGCAACTGGCTATGTCACTCAACCACTGCTCTCTGGCTGCTGCTGACCCACTGTTTTCTCTGCAATTAGAAGACTGCCATCCTTCCCACTGAGAATCAAGTCCCTCATGTGAACTTCTTTGGCGTCAACAATTCACTCTCCAATGGCTGCAAATTTTCCTGCGACATCTTGTCACAAGCCAAGAAAAACATCAATCTTGAAAATAAATTGACACAAGATTGAAAAATAATGACAGCAAAGTCTTTTTTCTCTTCAAGCAAGCTGTCACATCTTGTGCTTCATCAAAGCACATGGTTTTTTCCTCCATCTCAATGTACTAAAAAATGACTTACAAGTCAACAACACCATCGACTAAACATCAGTCAAGAAACATGGAAAATGTATCAAGCTTCCAAAATGACAAGTCTAAAATCATGATAAACAATCATGCGACAATCATGACTCATCTATGATGAACTAACATCAAGTTCATTGTTTATGCACGCCCGAAATCAAATGCATGTGCATAGCTTATTCAACTCTCTCTCCTGTATAAACATACGTGCTAAAACCCAAAGCATGTGGGTACTAAGAGCTGAAAATGAAAAGTGTACATGGCTGTAACAAAAGGACAACATACTCCTCTTTTACATGTTCTTGACGAGGTGGTACAATACAAGTATGCATTTCAAAAACAAAAGCATTCACATGCAACTTGCCTCTACCAAAATATGACAAACTGCTGCAACTTGTCAACTTCTACAAAAGTGAAAAGCTAAGGCTGAAATGTGCATCTATTGCAGAAAAAATGCAAGCCTTACTTATGCAAGAAAGCAATCCACTTCTTACCAAGCCAACTCAATGGCGAATCCTTCTGCTGAAAGTTGTCTTCTTGTGAATCATCTGGACCCACTTCAATGATGGAATCTCCTCTTCCATTCTTGTCAATCTTTTCACCCAACTGCTTCTTGTGCCTTGGATGAGAGGTTGGATGCAATGTCCAACATTGGTCAATTATATGACCACTCTTCTGACAATGAGTGCAAATCTTTTGCATTTTCTCTTCATGTTGCCTTTGCTTGGAAAGTTTCCTGAAAATGGACTTTCTCTTCCAACATTTTGAAACATGATGGTTATAGAAACCACAAAATCTGCATGGTCTTTTTCCATTGTTACATGCAGATTTATCATGCTTAATATAATCAAAAGCAACAGAGTTATAGGCAGATTTATACCTTCCACATTCACCTTTTTCGCCACTTTGAGGAGGTGAATTGGAAGTGTAACAAGCTCTCTTTGGAAGACCCTCAAATCTGCTCTTGTCCTCATGGCTGTCACAACCTTTTTGTTGCACACATTTTCATTCATCTTGAATACAAGTCTTGCATGCTGAAGAGTTTAAACTTTCATCAAAAGTTCTTGAACTTTCACCTTGAAAGCCTTCTTGAGGAGGTGAACTTGAAACAAAAATTGTGCTTGAAACTTTTTCATTAGTTTCCTCAACTTTGGAAATTGTTTCAACAATTCGTTCATAACCAAGACCCAAATACTTAGGTCTCTCTTCAACCACAATAGGCTCAACAATGCCTTGTGCATGTTTGCCTAACCCTTTACCTTCATAGCCCATTTTTAACATTAACTTGGACCCTATTCCTCTAGTGTGGTTTTCAAAAACACCAAAGCCTTCTTCTTGAGAGGAATTTGAAGACAAACTGACATTACATACCTCATGGTCATGCATGTACTTGGTAAGGGTTTCTTTGGCTTCATGGAGTTGATTCTCCATCTCCTGCAACTTTTCAAGAAGTTTCCCTTTCTCCTCCTTCATGGCCATCAAATGCTCTTGAAGGATAATGCTCTCTTCCCTGTCTTTCCACAACTCTTGCACCATATCCTTCATGGTTAACAAATCATTAAACATTTCTTTGTCAAAGAACTTAGATTTGGAAGATGTAGGAGAACTATCAATGCTTAAAGCTTCCTCCATACTTGCAAAATAACAAACTTCAATCACAAATCTTGCACAAATACCAATAGCTAAATCTCAAGCTATCATTGGCAAATACATGAGCAAAATAAACTATGCTCTGATACCATCTGATCGGAAAATAGAAGGCTGACTTGTTATGCTATGCAAGCACCCTCTACCTCATTAAATTAAACCTTAACATGACCTTGCTTCATGTGTTTAAAATGTGCAAGAGGGTTTATGTGTTTAAGTTCTTGGTTCTTCTTTGCAATGTGCATATGTGAGGAAAGGTTCTTTTAAGTGATTAACCATGTGTTATAAACCAATGTACAGCAATATAAAGGCAGCAAATAGCACAACAACTCACAACAAGATCAAAATGATAAAGCAGTTCACCCCCTTTGGGCTACATCTGCTGGACCAAACCTTCCAAACTAGGCTTGTCCTCTTGTATTAAAATGCTACAAATGCTAATACAAGAATATGAGTGTCTCAAAAGATAGAACTGACTGTAAATACAGAATCAGAAGATAGGAATTAGCTGAACATGCTCTTTCCCAAACACTAAACAATGAAATTGTACCTTATACAGTACTTTCCCCAATTGGCCCTGGTGGCCCTTTAATCTTGCATGGAGAATTTCAATGTGAATATGACCTCAATTGGTTCTAAAACCTCTGCCATCAGACTCAGAAGGTCGAAAATATCAGACATAGGATTTTGAATCACCAAAAATGGATGCACATAGCCTCCAAACAGCTCAAGCACTGAAATGGTCCTGGTGGCCCTGAAAGCTTCCCTGAAGCAAAATCACCTGCAAATGACCTCAGATGGCTCTGAAACCTGCTCCATTGGCTCCATAAGGTTGAAGAGACCCAAAATCCATCAAAATTTTGTGAAGAATGGTTTCCTGTAGCCAAAGATATGCCAATAACTAACTCCCCCCTCTTTTCCCCAAAAAACTCCACTAAATTAGGAGTAGCGGGAGTTATCCTTACTAAAAATAGCAAAGGCGCCAACTAAGGCGGTCTCCGCCCAAAAATGCGTCAACTGTTAGCATTAAATTTTAATGGTTTGACGTGGTCACATTACACATATAAAAGTATGGGTTTAAACCATATTAAAAATAAACCCGCACGAATTTTATAACATAAGGTCATATCAAATGTCAATAGAACCGGGTGTTAACACTCGCAAGTCGCCCCGCGCGCGTACCATACAAATGGTCCTATTTAACAACATAAATTCATGGCTATAAAATTAACCCCCGCGCCATTGAACCAAGGGTTATATGTGAATGCCAAAGTCCGCGGGCTGGGGCTAAGCCCTAGCCCGAACCTCCGCCATAACAACCTTTGCGCGAATTCAAATACAAATATTGTCATTTGCATTACAAGACCCAACACATGGCCGGGTGGTTACGGAAATAGTGTTAAAACTCTGTCAGAGGGGGAGGTCTCCAGTTTGAATCCGGTCGACCCCCAAATAATTTTTTGAAACCGAAACCATAGACCAAAATGAGGGGACACGTGGCGCCCTCCGATTGGGCCACGTGTCCTCATAACATTTGCTCACAACTTGACACGTGTCGTCTCTGTATTTTCCAGTCGTCAACCAACCAATGCTTGCCACATCTTTGCCGTACGGTCTAGTCAATGCTGCGTCATCCTGCCACGTCAGCCTGCCACACAGGATGTTGATGTCATCATGTGCCACGTGTCACCCATCCAGGGGTGACACATGTCACTTCCAAATTGGTCAAACTGCATGCCAGAAAGTCCAAAACCGCATGACACGTGGCATCACCTGGAGCTGCCACGTGTCCTGTACAGACATCCACGCCAGCTGTACGGCCTGCCGCGTCAGCTGTACGGCCTACCACGTCAGCTGTACGGCCTGCCCAGTCAGCATCAATTTTTTGCCTGTTTGGCTCGACGAACAGACCTCGATAACTTCTCCATACGGACTCCGTTTGCGAAAATAAATATACCGCTGGAATCAGGAGAATGAGATGGACGCAATGGAACCATTTTTGTCACATTCCGAGCACTTTGAAAATTGAGCAAATTTTAGACCCCTGGTCCAGATTCTGATCAGCGAGTGTCGATTTTTCCTTAATTAATAATAACCGTGATTTGGTGCATTCTTAATTATATAACTAACCTAATCACCATATCACGACTCGGGAATTCGAAGACAAACTTTTGGGAGAAGGATATGCCAAGTTGCGATATCGCGATGTGGCGATAATTAAGACTCAAATTAAAAGAAGGAAATCTTAGATTAGGCAACTAATTAATCTCGCTATAATTATGTCGCAACTTCGTGAATTGGATTTTTGGACACCTTAACTTGATGAAAGAAAGTGCTGAGTGATGAAGTGCCGAGAACCAAACTGAACCATGGTTAGTTTTTTACCCTTAGTCTGTGACCAAGGTTATCACCAAGTCATCGTGTTCTCAGCTATCGGGGCTGCAAGAAAAAAAACTCAGGTCTGATGGATGCCGAGGCACGAAACCCCAACGACGTCTAATCAGAGGTTAAATATTTTACCCTAGTTAACGCCTTGGATGAAAATTAGAACCGAGTTCGCATTTTCGTGACTTGGGACTTGTGAATTCAAGAAATAAAGTGTCCGACTTGCGAGACGCCGAAATAAAACAAAAGAGCAAACATACTTGCGAAAAATGGACCCTTTTTTGAAAGTGACAAAGCATTGCTATTCATGGGACGAGATTTAAGAGCTTTGTGATTTCGGAAGGAAAAGAAAAGCAATTTTAGATCCCAAGTATCAAAAATTGAAAATTGCGCAAGGTGAAAAACAAGGGCGGCTCCAACATACAGTAATAATAAAAACTCAGGCTGTGAAGCCACCAAAATAGGGTGTTTCTGGTTGCAACCATGTCTCTGTAAACCTTTTCTGGATCGTGTATCAATACAGCAGCAGCTTCAGATACAAAGCATTTTTAGATCCTCTGATATCTGAAGATAGCCTTGCAAGTCTTGCAGATGTGCTTTGACCATGATAGAATCGAAAAAACAACTGATTCTGTGCCCCAAAAATAGGTGTCTAATATGACTTTGACACCTCTTCAAACATCCTTTTTATCAAATCTGGATCTTGAATTTGATGTGTAAATTCAATATGCATCTTTAGAAACTATTTTCAGGATGTTTGGTTGAAAAAAACTTCGATCTGGGAAAAAATACACCTTCGATGGCCAGTCTTAGGTTTCACTAGCTATTTTGCCTTAAGATTTGCTAGTTAGCTGGTGAAAGCTCTGCCTTTCATCAGCTAACTGGTTATAATTCTACCTTCTGCGCTGGTGAAAGTTTTGTTTTATTCAAATAGCACATAAATAAACATTTTATGTTGCCATGTATAATCTCAAGTATTCATGAGCTAGACACAAGCTGTAACTTCGAATCTTATGTGAAATTTTTTGCTGGCCTCCTGTTACACTTCCTGCAATTGAATTCATGCCCATAATAAGATTAGCAGGGTGGACCTTGATTTCACTGGGATAAACTACAATGAAAAACACTCATGCAGTCTTGAAAAGTGGCATATAAAGATCAATTGGGTGGTCCCCTAAAGCTGTGTCAATGATGAAATCTAGAGTCTTTGATGAAGCCTCTATCTGCTCTTTATCAGATGACACAATAAATTTATCTTCTCTAAGAATGTTCAATGCTTCATCCTTCTTTGATGCAGATGTGCTGAGAATTGTTACATTCATTCCAAAAGCCTTTCCAAACTTTACTGCCATATGACCAAGACCTCCTAGCCCAATTACTCCGAGAGACTTGCCTGCATGATTCATGTGATAACGAATCATAGGGCTGTAAACTGTAATTCCTGCATAGAGCAAAGGTGCAGCTGAAGCCAGTGGTAGATTGTCTGGTATCTTATAGCAATACCTTTGGTGAACAACAATGTGACTAAAATATCCTCCTTTTGTTACTGTGCCATCTACATCGATACCATTAAAGGTTAAAACAAGCCCTTTTTCACAGTGGATTTCCATCATTTCGTTACAATATTCACATTGCTGACAGGAACTGACATATGCACCCACTCCAACATGATCACCAACCTTAAAACATACCACATTGATGCCAACTTGTTTACAATTCCAACAATTTCATGCCCTGGCACCAATGGATACTTTGAATCACCAATTTTATTCACGATTTATGCAACATCCGCATAGAAAACTCCTCAATGAGTTATATTTAGTGAGATATCATCAAGGTCTGGGTCTCTTTAGTTAAATTGGTAAAATTTGGAGTTCAAGTGTAATGAAAATCTTAAATACACAGAGGATATAGGAAACATTCAGTCAATTTAGGCAGAGACTAAGCAAAAACTGTGACTCGACTAACAGAAGCAGATATTTGAGGCGATAATTTTTCAAACATTGATCATAGAACTAGAATTTAAACCGTTTGATAATTGAAATGCACACCTGTATGATGAGTTTGCTTGTCAAACTGGAGTTTCAACTATTCTTAGCCACCTTGAACGGATCCGAAGCTCCGATAGTGCATCTGGATGAGATATTTACGACACCAATTAGAAACACGAGGACTAGACGCATAACTGGATGAGAATTAAAACACTCCCATAAACGAATGAAACCAGTGGAATCCTGAACAATTCTGAATGGAGCGGTTTGTACTCATCATATTCATTTCATATATTCCAGAATATCTCGGCTAATTTTTTCAAGAAAGGAAACAAAACCCATCCCATTACTCAACCCTACTCCATCAACATCCTGCTCTTCAATAAAATATTGTTCAAAGGGTTTAGCATTATCATGGCCACTACGAATCAAAAGAAGTTTGGGTGTGATACTTCTCTCTTGCTTAATCTTGTTAATTATAGTTCGTAAAAGACAGTTCTGTGGAGGAGGAAATGGCAATGTAGGATCTGCTATTGAAGAATAATAAACAATGAGAGTAGTAAATGCATCAAGAAAGAAAATAGGACTGCCACTGGTTATGAGTGTTGCCCGACTTAAGGAATGGCGAGGATATGCTTGCTGATCTGGGGTTGAATATGACGACAACACTGGATATATAGCTCGTAGGAGAGAGCTTGGCTCCATAGCATTGAAAAGGCACTGGAGATAAATTCGATAGTCTAGGTGTATACCCTCTTCATGAAGACGGAGAATAGGAATCCTCAGTAGGGAAAATATAAGTCTTGGAAATGATTGCAACTGTGCACAATGTGAAAATGCAACATCAAGCGAACCAGTGGTACCGGGCTTACCAAATTCAACAATCTTGTAGGCATCATTATATTGAGCGGTGAGAATGACAAGCCAGTCATGCAGTAACAATCTGCCCTCCTTCACACCTTGATCCAAGGAAGCTGAAATCACCTTGTGAACAAGGATAGAAAGTATAACTTCTGTATCAACACTGTCATACAACTCATTGATATTTCTTGCTACTCCATATTGCAGTGTGCGTATTTTCAACCTCTGCTTAAGTGAATACTTTGGCCTGTCTAGGGAAATAGATCCTTTCTTGAAATTTTCTTCAGGCAGTACAATGACTGTATATAGAAATGAAAATTGCAAAATAGGGGGAGCATCTAAGTTCCTTCTAAAGCTATTGTTGTTCTCAAAATCAAAATCATAGGCATAAGTGGCATATGTATCACAACAGATAATATGTTGTACATTGTCATATTGTGGATCTGGGAAAAAGTGGCTGGGTGAGCGACCAGGTCTAAATTTGGGTGATGTTCTGAGCCTCAATACACAAGCAAAAGCATATGGATGACTCAACATTCGATATAAATCCTAAGGAAGTGTTTAATAATCAGTGCTTGAATATAAAAACAATGAACAACCACTTTCAATGCTTAAGAACTTGAGTGAAGCCAAGTCTGTGTATTCATTTGTAACAACAAATATATCAACGCAGACACGTGCTTGAACAACCATAGTAGCTAGATCCTTGTAAAATGGAGTCTTTTATGGAAGCAATGCATGGTCAACATCTTCACCCTTGCTAGACACCTTCAAAATTAGAAATGAAACTTGATAATAATGCCATTAATTATCATCTATCGTTAGGAACCATTCTCATGGCATTCGGATTAAAAAAAATTGGATCTATGTAGCATTCTTCCCTTATTAGGATAGGCAAAAGGGCGATCTGAAAGGACAAAGTCATATACTGGAGTTGGAACCTTTGGATGAAGAAACTTCCTTTCAGTTTGAGGGGGCAACTTCACCGCATTTGCCAAATTCTTCTCATGCATCCCTACAACTTATTCAAACTGTAATAAAATGCTAAACACAAGTTCCTGCTGCAAACTACTGGAATGAAAAGGATCTCATGCTCGATGATGAGCTTATTTTCTATCTATTCCTACTCTAACCAGTAGAGGCAGATTGATCAAGTAAAACTGAATTTCCAATGCAACCAAGTAAGAAATTGATTTGTTGATATTATGCTTGATCTTGACTTGAACAACAATGGAAGGCATATCATGCAGAAAAGAGGTTTAAATAGATGATAAAAAAAATCTTATTTTGACAAAAATATCCTTGGGTTTATGCTGGTCATAGAATCCAAATAGTCAGCAATAGGGTCATCGAATTCACAAAGAAATACCTTTTTGAACTGCTGATCCAACTGAAAATTGAAATGATGTTGAAAGTTGCCTTTACTGATCTCATTGTTGAATGTAGGCTGCTCAACCCTTGCCGGAGAAACATGTAGGATGGACTGTTGATCTGGAATTTTCAGCTCCTCACCTTCTTCTCCATATTTGCTGCAATTCCCCTGTGTCTGCACATCTAAAAGATGAAGGCTGCCCTCATCATCTACTGCAGATCCAAATCCGGGATTTAGGTATTCTCTGTTATTGGGATCAAGAGACTCATGACTAGTATCAATTACAACATCAACACATTCTTGATCATGATTCTTTTGTTCTAGCTGAATATTAGACAGTCCCTACAAATCTGGAATTTGTAGGCTGTCCTCATCAACCTCTACAGATATGAAACTGTCACTTGTTGTCTTGTTAATTTTCTCATCATTTCCAATTTTTTTAGAAGAAACAATATGATCTTCATGACAACCTAAAATAGTGGATGCATTTAATACGATGTCAAAAGCATCACTAAAGTTATCACGATGTGAATCACTAATATCTTGATCATAATGAAGAATATCCTCTACAAAAACTTCATGAGTAACTAATTCTTTAGTCAATAATTGAAATTCATGACAACATTGAGGATAGAGAAGATCAACTGGAAATATCCCTTTACAAAACGCATGGAAGGCAGCATGAAAATCAGCCAAAGAGCTGATACTAGCAATAGGAAAAGATTGGTACCAATCACAAGCAATCCCTTCTAATGAAATAAAAAAGAGCCGGATCTGAACATCCTCATGCACTACCTGCAACAGATGGATGTAATCATGAAAGTCCAACAAATGTTCGACTAACACTTCCCACTCTTCTTCTTGAAATTTGGGAAGACTGTTCTCCCATTCATCTCTAGTAGGTACCTGATTAGGGAAACCAACAATACTTGAAAAATCACAGAATGCATACCTCTTAGCTAAGATCTTGTTCATGTCATACCAGTGGAGTCACCAACAGATTTCTGAACAATGGAGTTGCCACTGAATTCTTCCTTCATGGAGTTGCCAGATAGATGATTATAACCAAATGATGTCCAACCTTTGTCTATCATCAAAGCTAGATCTATGTCGTCTCGCAGGGAGGCCGAGCTTCAATTTCCTCTCCCCAGCAACGACGCCAATTTGTAATCACTCCAAGAAACTCTTTAGGGTTGTAGACTAAGGATGTTGTTAACTTAATAAATCATGAATAATGAAAGTGTGGATCAATGGGATAATAGAGAGTAACTAATGAGAAGGCAACTCACAATGCAATCGAATGAAACAATGCTTTTAGGAATCAATGAACAGACAGAGTAATATCAAAAGGTATGGAGAAAACTGATCTAGATAATCAAGTACAACAGTGTGTAGGATCATACAAGCTAGAAAGAATTCCTTTAGTTCAAGTTTATGAGCTAAATAAGAAGATGACAGTTCTTAATAGCTGAGATAAGATGAAATAAAGTACAGAACATGGAATAGATGAAGAAATCTGTCATTAACAACAAAATAAGACTGATTCTGTATTGAGAAATAAGTGTCTTAGTACAATAGCCAAAGAGTATCCAAAATTGAACCCCTTAGTCCTCCAAATGTCCTTGGATTTATAGCCTTACAAGATGAAATATAGATCCTTGAAAGATGGACCAGATTTACTAAAAATAGTCAAACCAAAACAGATATAACAAGTGTAGGATGAGATCCTATAAAAATGGATGTAGAATGGAAAATCAAAACAAAATAGGAAATGTCCTATTTAATGATTTCTAAAAATAGAAGATTGTTGATGAAGTGCAGTTTTAGCCTCCCAAGGTTGTTTGATTTGGTCCTCCAAAGATAAATTCGAATTGGGTGATGTGTCATTTGATCCCTATCAATTTTCCCTTGAAAATGACCAAATCTAGTCAAAAAATTCCCTTTTGACTTTCATCTCCAAGAATGGCCTTCAGATTTTGATTTGATAATTCATAACCAGCTTATTGAAGAAGATTTCAAACCATTCAAACCCAAAAAATCCTGATCTGAGCAGAAATTTGGCTATTCTGGCTATGATAGGATTTCACCAGCTAATTTACCCGAAAATCCGCTCCTTAGTTGGTGAAAGGCAGAGCTTTCACCAGCTAACTAGTTATTATTCTGCCTTCTGCGCTGGTGAAAGTGCAAAGTTTTTAAAAATCAAATTTCTAAGTCATGGAGAGTCCGTTTTGCATGATTAAATAGTCGATCGACATCTACAAATCCTAATATTTCCAATGGTGCTTTCAAATCTACATTTGGAGCTAGGGAAGCTATCAAAAATTTACCTACAATATTAGGCATCGTTCTTTAAAAAATGCCAGTGCGTTTTTTATCGCTAACATCCGGCTCCAACTGGGATGGATACCTCCCTGTGAGGTCTCCAAGAACCTATCAAACCTTTTGCCTTTAGTATTAGGCCATGGAGTCAATCAACCTTTTTGGTGGTTAATGAGCACACACAGGCTCGCCTAAACCACCGAAAATAGAAACTTACCCAAAAATCAAATCTTGATGAATCTTGATTACCTGCAAAAATACAAATATCTCAGGGCTTGCTAGACGAAGCTCCTCTCTCTGTTTACAGCACTCCAATTCTTAGTATGAGGTCAACAGGCATATCTACCATGACTATCTTCCATGATTAGGAGAGACATGAGGATTTTCACCAATTGCATATTTCATCCTTCCAGAAACATAATGAGGAAACCAAGCTGCACCACCACTAACATTTACATAAGGTATAGAAGTAGGATCAAGGACTACAGTAAACCAAAAATCCATTGGATTGTGTGGACGATCATGAAGAAGCCATAGATAAGTCTACAGTAATAATAAAAACTCAAGCCGTGAAGCCACCAACGGAGGGTGTTGCCGGTTGCAACCATGTCTTTGTAAACCTTTTCTGGATCGTGTATCAATACAGCAACAACTTCAAATACAAAGCATTTTTAGATCCTCTGATATGTGCAGATAGCCTTCCAAGGCTCGCAGATGTGCTTTGATCATGATAGAATTGAAAAAACAACTAATTTTGTGCCCCAAAAATAGGTGTCTAATATGACTTTGGCACCTCTTCAAACATCCTTTTTATCAAATCCGGATCTTGAATTTGATGTGTAAATTCAATATGCATCTTTAGAAACTATTTTCAGGATGTTTGGTTGAAAAAAACTTCGATCTAGGAAAAAATACACCTTCGCTGGCCAGTCTCAAGTTTCACCAGCTATTTCTCCTTAAGATTTGCTAGTTAGCTGGTGAAAGCTCTGCCTTTCATCAGCTAACTGGTTATAATTCTACCTTCTGCGTTGGTGAAAGTTCTGTTTTAGTCAAATAGCACAAAAATAAACATTTTATGTTGCCATGTATAATCTCAAGTATTCATGAGCTAGCCACAAGCTGTAACTTGGAATCTTATGTGAAATTTTTTGCTGGCCTCCTGTTACACTTCCTGCAATTGACTTCATGCCCATAATAAGATTGGC
>ML798626.1:559938-585535 GCA_009831015.1 Picea engelmannii | reverse complement strand
ATATCCTCCTTTAGTTACTGTGCCATCTACATCGATACCATTAAAGGTTAAAACAAGCCCTTTTTCACAGTAGATTTCCATCATTTCGTTACAATATTCACATTGCTGACAGGAACTGACATATGCACCCACTCCAACATGATTTCCAACCTTAAAACAGACCACATTGATGCAAAATTCTTTCACAATTCCAACAATTTCATGCCCTGGTACAAATGGATACTTTGAATCACCAATTTTATTCCCGATGTATGCAATATCGGCATAGCAAACTCCTCAATGAGTTATCTTTAATGAGATATCATCAAGGCCTGGGACTCTTTGGTTAAATTGGTAAGATTTGAAGTTCAAGTGTAATGAAAATCTTAAATACACAGAGGATATAGGAAACATTCAGTGAATTTAGGCAGAGACTAATCAAAAACTGTGACTTGACTAACAAAAGCAGATATTTGAGGCGATAATTGTTCAAGTATTAATCACAGAACCATAATTTAAACTGTTTGATAATTGAAATGCACACCTGTATGATGAGTTTGCTTGTCAAATTGGAGTTTCGACTATTCTTAGCCACCTTGAATGGATCCGAAGCTCTGATAGTGCATCTGGATGAGAGATTTACGGTGCCAATTAGAAACACGAGGACTCGACGCATAACTGGATGAGAATTAAAACACTCCCATAAACGAATGAAACCAGTGGACTCCTGAATAGTTCTGAATGGAGCGGTCTGTACTCATCATATTCATTTCTTATATTCCAGAATATCTCGGCTGATTTGTTCAAGAAAAGAAACAAAACCCATCCCATTACTCAACCCTACTCGATCGACATCCTGCTCTTCAATAAGATACTGTTCAAAGGGTTCAGCATTATCATGGCCACTACGAATCAAAAGAAATTTGGGTGTGATAATTCTCTCTTGCTTAAGCTTGTTAATTATAGTTCGTAAAAGACAGTTCTGTGGAGGAGGAAATGGCAATGCAGGATCTGCTGTTGAAGAATAATAAACAATGAGAGTAGTAAAATCATCAATAAAGAAAATAGGATTGCTACAAGTTATGAGTGTTGCCCGGCTTAAAGAATGGAGAGGATATGCTTGCTGATCTGGGGTTGAATATGACGACAACACTGGATATACAGCTCGTAGGAGAGAGCTTGGCTCCAGAGAACTGAAAAGGCACTGGAGATAAATTTGATAGTCTGGGTGTATATCCTCTTCATGAAGATGGAGAATAGGACTCCTCAGTAGGGAAAATATAAGTCTTGGCAATGATTGCAACTGTGGACAATGCGAAAATGCAACATCAAGCGAACCAATGGTACTGGGCTTCCCAAATTAAACAATCTTGTAGGCATCATTATATTGAGCTGTGAGAATGACAAGCCAGTCATGCAGTAACAATCTGCCCTCCTTCACACCTTGCTCCAAGGAAGCTGAAATCACCTTGTGAACCAGGATAGAAAGTATAACTTCTGTATCAGCACTATCATACATCTCATTAAGATTTCTCGTTACTCCATACTACAGTGTGCATATTTTCAACCTCCGCTTAAGTGAATACTTTGGCCTGTCTAAGGAAATAGATCCTTTCTTGAAATTTTCTTTAGGCAGTACAATGAATGTATATTGAAATGTAAATTGCAAAACAGGGGGAGCATCTAAGTTCCTTCTAAATCCATTGTTGTTCTCAAAATCAAAATCATAGGCATAAGTGGCATATGTATCACAACAGATAATATGTTGTACATTGTCATATTGTGGATCTGGGAAAAAGTGGCGGTGTGAGCGACCAGTTCTGAATTCGGGTGATGTTCTGAGCCTCAATACACAAGCAAAAGCATATGGATGACTCAACATTCGATATAAGTCCTGAGGAATTGTTGAATCATCAGTGCTTGAATATAAAAACAATGAACCACCACTTTCAATGCTTAAGAACTTGAGTGAAGCCAAGTCTGTGTATTCATTTGTAACAACAAATATATCAACACAGACACCTGCTTGAACAACCACAGTAGGAAGATCCTTGTAAAATGGAGTCTGTTCTGGAAGCAATGCACGGTCAGCATCTTCACCCTTGCTAGACACCTTCAAAATTAGAAATGAAACTTGATAATAATGCCATTAATTATCATCTATTGTTAGGAACCCTTCTCATGGCATTCGTATTAAAAAAAATTGGATCTATGTAGCGTTCTGCCCTTATTAGGACAGGAAAAAGGGTGATCTAAAAGGACAGAGTCATATACTAGAGTTGGAACCTTTCGATGAAGAAACTTCCTTTCAGTTTGAGGGGGAAATTTCACCGCATTTGCCAAATTCTTCCCATGCATCCCTACAACTTATTCAAACTGTAATAAAATGCTGAACACAAGTTCCTGCTGCAAACTACTGGACTGAAAATGATCTCATGCTCGATGACGAGCTTATTTTCTATCTATTCCTACTCTAACCAGTAGAGGCAGATTGATCAAGTAAAACTGAATTTCCAATGCAGCCAGGTAAGAAACTGATTTGTTGATATTATGCTTGATCTTGACTTTAACAACAATGGAAGGCATATCATGCAGAAAAGAGGTTTAAATAGATGATAAAAACAATCTTCTTCTGACAAAAATATCCTTGGGTTTATGATGGTCATAGAATCCAAATAGTCAGCAATAGGATCATTGAATTCACAAAGAAATACCTTTTTGAACTGCTGATCCAACTAAAAATTGAAATGATGTTTAAAGATGCCTTTACTGATCTCATTGTTGAATGTAGGCTGCTCAACCCTTGCCGGAGAAACATGTAGGATGGACTGCTGATCTGGAATTTTCATCTCCTCACCTTCTTCTCCATATTTTCTGCAATTCCCCTGTGTCTGCACATCTGAAAGTTGAAGGCTTCCCTCATCATCTACTGCAGATCCAAATCCGAGATTTAGGTATTCTCTGTTATTGGGATCAAGAGACTCATGACTAGTATCGATTACAACATCAACACATTCTTGATCATGATTCTTGTGTTCTAGCTGAATATTAGACAGTCCCTGCAAATCTGGAATTTGTAGGCTATCCTCATCAACCTCTACAGATATGAAACTGTCACTTCTTGTCTTGTTAATTTGCTCATCATTTCCAATATTTTTAGAAGAAACAATATGATCTTCATGACAACCTAAAATAGTGGATGCATTTAATATGATGTCGAAAGCATCACTAAAGTTATCATGATGTGAATCACTAATCTCTTTATCATAATGAAGAATATCCTCTACAACAACTTCATGAGTAACTAATTCTTTAGTCAATAATTGAAATTCAAGACAACATTGAGGATAGAGAAGATCAGTTGGAAATATCCCTTTACAAAACAGATGGAAGGCAACATGAAAATCATCCAAAGAGATGATACTAGCAATAGGCAAATATTGGTACCAATCACGAGCAATCCCTTCTAATTAAAAACAAAAGAGCCGGATCTGAACATCCTCATGCACTACCTGCAACCGATGCATGTAATCATGAAAGTTCAACAAATGTTCGGCTGACACTTCCCACTCTTCTGCTCGAAATCTGGGAAGACTGTTCTCCCATTCATCTCTAGTAGGTACCTGATTAGGGAAACCAACAATACTTGAAAAATCACAGAATGCATACCTCTTAGATAAGATCTTGTTCATGTCATACCAGTGAAGTCACCAACAAATTTCTGAAAAATGGAGTTGCCACTGAATTCGTCCTTCATGGAGTTTCCAGATAGATGATTACAACCAAATGATGTCCAAGCTTTGTCTATCATCAAAGCTGGATCTATGTCGTCTCCCAGGGAAGCTAAGCTTCAATTTCCTCTCCTTGGCAACGATGCCAATTTGTTATCACTCCAAGAAACTCCTTAGGGTTGTAAACTAAGGATGCTTGGTAAATTAATAAATCATGAATAATGAAAGTGTGGATTAATGGGATAATAGAGAGTAACTAATGAGAAGACAACTCACAATGCAATCGAATGAAACAATGCTTTTAGGAATCAATGAACAGATAGAGTAATATCAAAAGGTATGGATAAAACTAATCTAGATAATCATGTACAACAGTGTGTACGATCATACAAGCCAAATAGAATTCCTTTAGTTCAAGTTTATGAGCTTAATAAGAAGATGACAGTTCTTAATAGCTGAGCTAAACTGAAATAAAGTACAGAACATGGAATAGATGAAGAAATCTGTCGTTAACAACAAAAGAAGACTGATTCTGTATTGAGAAATAAGTGTCTTAGTACAATAGCCAAAGAGTATCCAAAATTGAACCCCTTAGTCCTCCAAATGTCTTTGGCTTTATAGCCTTACAAGATGAAATCTAGATCCTTGAAATATGGATTAGATTTACTAAAAATAGTCAAACCAAAACAGATATAACAAGTGTAGGATGAGATCCTATAAAAATGGATCTAGAATGGAAAATCAAAATAAAATAGGAAAGGTCCTATTTAATGATTTCTAAAAATAGAAGATTGTTGATGAAGTGCAATTTTAGCCTCCCAAGGCTATTTGATTTGGTCCTCCAAAGATAAATTCGAATTGGGTGATGTGTCATTTGATCCCTATCAATTTTCCCTTGAAAATGACCAAATCTAGTCAAAAATTTCCCTTTTGACTTTCATCTCCAAGAATGGCCTTCGGATTTTGATTTGATAATTCATAACCAGCTTATTGAAGAAGATTTCAAACCATTCAAACCCAAAAAATCCTGATCTGAGCGAAAATTTGGCTATTCTGGCCGTGACATGCTTTCACCAGCTAATTTACCCGAAAATCCGCTCCTTAGCTGGTGAAAGGCGGAGCTTTCACCAGATAACTAGTTATAATTCTGCCTTCTGCACTGGTGAAAGTGCAGATGTTTTCAAAATCAAATTTCTAAGTCATGGAGAGTCCTTTTTGAATGCTTAAATAGTCGATCGACATCTACGAATCCTAAGATTTCCAATGGTGCTTTCAAGTTTGTATTTGAAGCCCGTGAAGTTATCAACATTTTCCCTACAAGATTATGCATCGTTCTTTAAAAAATGCCAGTGGGTTTTTGATTGCTAACATCCGGATCCAACTGGGATGGATACCTCCCTGTGAGGTCTCCAAGAACCTAGCATACCTTGTGCCTTTAGTATTGGGCCATGGAGTCATTCAGCCTTTTTGGTGGTTAATGAGCACACACAGGATCGTCTAAACCACCGAAAACAGAAACTTACCCAAAAATCAAATCTTGATTTATCTCGATTACCTGCAAGAATACAAAGATCTCAGGGCTTGCTAGACGAAGCTCCTCTCTCTATTTACATCGCTCCAATTCTCAGTATGAGGTCAACAGGCATATCCCCCATGACTATCTTCCATGATTAGGAGAGACATGAGGATTTTTACAAATTGCATATTTCAGCCTTCAAGAAACACAATGAGGAAACCAAGCTACACCACCACTAGCATTTATATAAGGTATAGAAGCAGGATCAAGGACTACAGTAAACCAAAAATCCATTGGATTGTGTGGACAATCATAAAGAAGCCACAGATAAGTCTACAGTAATAATAAAAACTCAGGCTGTGAATCCACCAACAGAGGGTGTTTCCGGTTGCAACCATGTCTCTGTAAACCTTTTCTAGATCGTGTATCAATACAACAACAACTTAAGATACAAAGAATTTTTAGATCCTCTGATATGTGCAGATAGCCTTCCAAGGCTCGCAGATGTGCTTTGATCATGATAGAATCGAAAAAACAACTGATTATGTGCCCCAAAAATAGGTGTCTAATATGACTTTGGCACCTCTTCAAACATCCTTTTTATCAAATCCGGATCTTGAATTTGATGTGTAAATTCAATATCCATCTTTAGAAACTATTTTCAGGATGTTTGGTTGAAAGAAACTTCGATCTGGGAAAAAATACACCTTCGCTGGCCAGTCTCAGGTTTCACCAGCTATTTCGCCTTAAGATTTGCTAGTTAGCTGGTGAAAGCTCTGCCTTTCATCAACTAACTGGTTATAATTCTTCCTTCTGCATTGGTGAAAGTTCTGTTTTAGTCAAATAGCACAAAAATAAACATTTTATGTTGCCATGTATAATCTCAAGTATTCATGAGCTAGCCACATGCTGTAACTTGGAATCTTATGTGAAATTTTTTGCTGGCCTCCTGTTACACTTCCTGCAATTGACTTCATGCCCATAATAAGATTGGCAGGGTGGACCTTGATTTCATTGGGATAACCTACAATGACAAACACTCCTGCAGTCTTGAAAAGTGGCATATAAATATCAATTGGGTGGTCCCCTAAAGCTGTGTCAATGATGAAATATAGAGTCTTTGATGAAGCCTCTATCTTCTCTTTATCAGATGACACAATAAATTTATCTGCTCCAAGAATGTTCAATGCTTCATCCTTCTTTGATGCATATGTGCTAAGAATTGTTACATTCAGTCCAAAAGCCTTTCCAAATTTTACTTCCATATGACCAAGACCTCCTAGCCCAATTACTCTGAGAGACTTGCCTACATGATTCATGTGATAACGAATCATAGGGCTGTAAACAATAATTCCTACACAGAGCAAAGGTGCAGCTGAAGCCAGTGGTAGATTGTCTGGTATCTTATAGCAGTACCTTTGGTGAACAACAATGTGACTAAAATATCCTCCTTTAGTTACTGTGCCATCTACATCGATACCATTAAAGGTTAAAACAAGCCCTTTTTCACAGTAGATTTCCATCATTTCATTACAATATTCACATTGCTGACAGGAACTGACATATGAACCCACTCCAACATGATCGCCAACCTTAAAAAAGACCACATTGATGCCAACTTCTTTCACAATTCCAACAATTTCATGCCCTGGCACCAATGGATACTTTGAATCACCAATTTTATTCCTGATGTATGCAACATCGGCATAGCAAACTCCTCAATGAGTTATCTTTAATGAGATATCATCAAGGCCTGGGACTCTTTGGTTAAATTGGTAAGATTTGGAGTTCAAGTGTAATGAAAATCTTAAATACACAGAGGATATAGGAAACATTCAGTCAATTTAGGTAGAGACTAAGCAAAAAATGTGACTCGACTAACAGAAGCAGATATTTGAGGCGATAATTGTTCAAGCATTGATCACAGAACCAAAATTTAAACCGTTTGATAATTCAAACGCACACCTATATGATGAGTTTGCTTGTCAAACTGGAGTTTTGACTATTCTTAGCCACCTTGAATGGATCCGAAGCTCTGATAGCGCATCTGGATGAGAGATTTACGATGCCAATTAGAAACACGAGGACTCGACACATAACTAGATGAGAATTAAAACACTCCCATAAACGAATGAAACCAATGGATTCCTGAACAGTTATGAATGGAGCGGTCTGTACTCATCATATTCATTTCATATATTCCAGAATATCTCGGCTGATTTGTTCAAGAAAGGAAACAAAACCCATCCCATTACTCAACCCTACTCCATCAAAATCCTGCTTTTCAATAAGATACTGTTCAAAGGGTTCAGCATTATCATGGCCACTATGAATCAAAAGAAGTTTGGGTGTGATACTTCTCTCTTGCTTAAGCTTGTTAATTATAGTTCGTAAAAGACAGTTCTGTGGAGGAGGAAATGGCAATGCAGGATATGCTGTTGAAGAATAATAAAGAATGAGAGTAGTAAATGCATCAATAAATAAAATAGGACTACCACTGGTTATGAGTGCTGCTCGGCTTAAAGAATGGTGAGGATATGCCTGCTGATCTGGGGTTGAATATGATGACAACACTGGATATAAAACTCGTAGGAGAGAGCTTGGCTCTAGAGCACTGAAAAGGCACTGAAGATAAATTTGATAGTCTGGGTGTATACCCTTTTCATGAAGACGAAGAATAGGACTCCTCAGTAGGGAAAATATAAGTCTTGGCAATGATTGCAACTGTGGACAATGTGAAAATGAAACATCAAGCAAACCGGTGTTATCGAGCTTCCCAAATTCAACAATCTTGTAGGCATCATTATATTGAGCTGTGAGAATGACAAGCGAGTCATGCAGTAACAATCTGCCCTCCTTCACACCTTGCTCCCAGGAAGCTGAAATCACCTTGTGAACCAGGATAGAAGCTATAACTTATGTATCAGCACTGTCATATAGCTCATTGAGATTTCTCTCTACTCCATACTGTAGTGTGCATATTTTCAACCTCCGCTTAAGTGAATACTTTGGCATGTCTAGAGAAGCTTCACCGCATTTGCCAAATTCTTCTCATGCATCCCTACAACTTATTCAAACTATAATAAAATGTTGAACACAAGTTCTTTCTGCAAACTACTGGACTGAAAAGGATCTCATGCTCGATGATGAGCTTATTTTCTATCTATTCCTACTCTAACCAGTAGAGGCAGATTGATCAAGTAAAACTGAATTTCCAATGCAGCCAAGTAAGAAACTGATTTGCTGATATTATGCTTGATCTTGAATTGAACAACAATGGAAGGCATATCATGCAGAAAAGCGGTTTAAATAGATGATAAAAATAATCTTCTTCCGACAAAAATATCCTTGGGTTTATGCTGGTCATAGAATCCAAATAGTCAGCAATAGGGTCATCGAATTCACAAAGAAATACCTTTTTGAACTGCTGATCCAACTGAAAATTGAAATGATGTTGAAAGTTGCCTTTACTGATCTCATTGTTGAATGTAGGCTGCTCATCCCTTGCCGAAGAAACATGTAGGATGGACTGCTGATCTGGAATTTTCAGCTCCTCACCTTCTTCTCCATATTTGCTGCAATTCCCTTGTGTCTGCACATCTGAAAGATGAAGGCTGCCCTCATCATCTACTGTAGATCCAAATCCGTGATTTAGGTATTCTCTGTTATTGGGATCAAGAGACTCATGACTAGTATCGATTACAACATCAATACATTCTTGATCATGATTCTTGTTTTCTAGCTGAATATTAGACAGTCCCTGCAAATATGGAATTTGTAGGTTGTCCTCATCAACCTCTACAGATCTGAAACTGTCACTTGTTGTCTTGTTAATTTGCTCATCATTTCCAATTTTTTTAGAAGAAACAATATGATCTTCATGACAACCTAAAACAGTGGATGCATTTAATACAATGTCAAGAGCATCACTAAAGTTATCACGATGTGAATCACTGATCTCTTGATCATAATGAAGAATATCCTCTACAACAACTATACGAGTAACTAATTCTTTAGTCAATAATTGAAATTCATGACAACATTGAGGATAAAGAAGATCAGTTGGAAATATCCCTTTACAAAACACATGGAAGGCAACATGAAAATCAGCCAAAGAGCTGATACTAGCAATAGGCAAAGATTGGTACCTATCACGAGCAATCCCTTCTAATGAAAAACAAAATAGCCGGATCTGAACATCCTACTGCACTACCTGCAACCGATGCATGTAATCATGAAAGTCCAACAAATGTTCGACTGACGCTTCCCACTCTTCTGCTCGAAATCTGGGAATACTGTTCTCCCATTCATCTCTAGTAGGTACCTGATTAGGGAAACCGACAATACTTGAAAAATCACAGAACGCATACCTCTTAGCTAAGATCTTGTTCATGTCATACCAGTGGAGTCACCAACAGATTTCTGAACAATGGAGTTGCCACTGAATTCATCCTTCATGGAGTCGCTAGATAGATGATTGCAACCAAATGATATCCAAGCTTTGTCTATCATCAAGGATGAATCTATGTCATCTGCCAAGGAAGCTGAGATTTAATTTCCTCTCCCCAACAACGACGCCAATTTGTTATCACTCCAAGAAACTCCTTAGGGTTGTAGACTAAGGATGCTTGGTAACTTAATAAATCATGAATAATGAAAGTGTGGATCAATGGGATAATAGAGAGTAACTAATGAGAAGACAACTCACATTGCAATCGAATGAAACTATGCTTTTAGGAATCAATGAATAGACAGAGTAATATCAAAAGGTATGGAGAAAACTGATCTAGATAATCAAGTACAACAATGTGTAGGATCATACAAGCCAACAAGAATTCCTTTAGTTCAAGTTTATGAGCTAAATAAGAAGATGATAGTTCTTAATAGCTGAGCTAAACTGAAATAAAGTACAGAACATGGAATAGATGAAGAAATCTATCATTAACAACAAAAGAAGACTGATTCTGTATTGAGAAATAAGTGTCTTAGTACAATAGCCAACGAGTATCCAAAATTGAACCCCTTAGTCCTCCAAATGTCTTTGGCTTTATAGCCTTACAAGATGAAATCTAGATCCTTGAAAGATGGATTAGATTTACTAAAAATAGTCAAACCAAAACACATATAACAAGTGTAGGATGAGATCCTATAAAAATGGATCTAGAATGGAAAATCAAAATAAAATAGGAAAGGTCCTATTTAATGATTTCTAAAAATAGAAGATTGCTGATAAAGTGCAGTTTTAGCCTCCCAAGGCTATTTGATTTGGTCCTCCAAAGATAAATTCGAATTGGGTGATGTGTCATTTGATCCCTATCAATTTGCCCTTGAAAATGACCAAATCTAGTCAAAAATTTCCCTTTTGAATTTCATCTCCAAGAATGGCCTTCGGATTTTGATTTGATAATTCATAACCAACTTATTGAAGAAGATTTCAAACCATTCAAACCCAAAAATTCCTGATCTGAGCAAAAATTTGGCTATTCTGGCCATGACAGGCTTTCACCAGCTAATTTACCTGAAAATTCGCTCCTTAGCTGGTGAAAGGCAGAGCTTTCACTAGCTAATTTATCCGAAAATCCGCTCCTTAGCTGGTGAAAGGCAGAGCTTTCACCAGCTAACTAGTTATAATTCTGCCTTCTACGCTGATGAAAGCACATATTTTTTCAAAATCAAATTTCTAAGTCATGGAGAGTCCTTTTTGCATGCTTAAATAGTCGATCAACATCTACAAATCCTAAGCTTTCCAATGGTTCTTTTAAATCTGCATTTGGAGCCTAGGAAGCTATCAAAAGTTTCCCTACAAGATTAGGCATCGTTCTTTAAAAAATGCTAGTGCGTTTTGTATCGCTAACACATCCAACTCATTGATGGATGACCCTATTTGTTTATGTCTTTTTCAACGAACCCTCATATGTTCTGCTGCAAAGTGGTATATAGAATTTCCATGAGGTTTCTTCTTTGACTTAAACACCCTAGCTATGGATTTCCTTACGCATTACCAGTTACCGATCTGTTATGACACAGGGACCGAGATTTTGACTTCCTTCAAATAGAAAAAATCCACTCATATATCCGATCACATCCATGAGTGGTGAAGGAGATGACATCTCATTAAACTTGAGCTCCCCGATCAGTTGATGGTAGAGTGGTTCACAAAATCATTTGTTAACGACATCAGTCGTGACATTGCCATGGGTGGCGTAGTCAAGAAAGAGCAGGATATAAGTCATGCTCACTATCTTGACCTCATTTAATCACAAATGGGTACCCTTTACGACTTACTACCTGACTTACCTCATCCTTCTACTTCTAGCACTTCAACTACTCCAGCTTCTTCGCATGCAGCCGACGGTGTGATTGGCACCTTCCAGGCCCAACCACATTCGACCTCAAGCACAAACCCCAAACCTGCTTCTTCTAATGTTCAAAATGCTCTGTCTCTTGCCCCTCCCAGTGGCAAGACTTCTGAGGTAAATGCAGTTCAATCTACCCCTACCGATAAAAACAAATCTAAAAAGGGGAGAGGTAAGAATAAGGAGGACAAAAATACTTCTCAAGCAGAGTGAACCAAACCTATCCCTATTTTCGATCGGGATAAGTGCAAACCTCGATACCCTTGTCTTATCTGTGGTGATGATCACTACATGAAGGATTGTCCACGATGCGCCGAGGTCACTAAGCTCCTTCAAGGAGCTCCAAAACCACCTGCCCCAACCATCTTGTCCCAACCCTTCCCATCTCAACAACAGGCTCAGTTGGTCATCCATGACCAACCCTCATCTTCTACTACCTCCTATGTTTTGATGTGTACTAGTGATTCTAAGCAGAGTGATGTTGCACTCACCACTTGAGCCAAAGATTATTCTCCCTCTAAGGAGAAGGTTGATGATTTACCCCCTTCCTTGGTACAACCCTCTCCCGCGAATCCACCTACCAACGGTCCTCTTCATCTTGAACGATCGAGCCTCAACACAGTTCTGCGACCTCCCCCAAAGGGCGTTGTTCAGAAATCGACTTTCAATCCTCATGCTCGTGCTGCCCATAACTACAACATTGTTGAATATCTGGCCCAAGCACCTTTTGCGATGTTAGCCCTCGAAGTCCTTCAGACTTGTCCTGCACAACGAAAGGCACTGTTGAAAGATATCGGTGGAATCGATCCGACGGATACAAATTTAATAATCTTTGACTTGGAAGATCACATTCCAAGGTTACCCCCTCAAATCGCGTTCTAGATCCAAGTGGTTGTCTATGACAAAAACATTTTTCAAACCGTTATCAATGAAGGTGCCTCGACATGTGTTATGTCTCTTGCTTGCTAGAAAGCCATTGGCTCTCCTTCTTTGAATGAATCCTAGAACACTCTTAAAGCCTTCAACGACTCTGGTTTTAAGCCCTTTGATGTCCTTACTTCATTGCCCATCATGTTAGCAGGCAAAATGGTCCAAGTCGAAGTGGAAGTCTTTGACGCTCCCCTTGATTACAATATTTTGCTTGGCCACAGCTGGATCGATTCCATGCGTGCAGTTGTGTCAACCCTTTTCCATGTAGTACATTTCCCTCATCAAGGAAAGGTCATCACCGTCGACCAACTAGCCTTATTTAATTCTAATACCCATACTGGAAACATACCATTCATCGCTAAAACCCCACCAAGTTATGAGAATGTCGGTGTAAGCCTTATCAAAGACTCTTCATTAATGGGTACTTTCCCCATCCCACCACCCGATGTTCCATGATCGTCTATTGCTTCCATCAACATGATCTCCACCTTGCCTCATGAACTTCCTGTGTCTCATGACCCCTAGATAGTACCTGACCCTAGAGATCATCTTCGTTTCGGCGATGTAATTCCGTTAAGTCTGGTTGAATCTGCCTATCAGGCCATTCAATCGACAACACCTTCTACCCCCTCTCTTGGTGAGTTGTCTCTCGATTCTTTTCGTTTCATTTTTCCCACTAACGAGATGATCATGTTTGTCATGGAGGACACCCCTTGGGACAATGGGCATCATCGTTCCATCCTCTTTCTGGAGAAACATACCATTGAGAACTACCAACAGATCTCGACTCCGTCAACCCTTGTCGTCATCTCCACCGTTCCTGAGTCTGCACATGATGTGTTTTCCAAAGGGAACTTAAGCAATATCTCACCCATGATTCCCCTTGATATATCTGTCAAACCTGGAATCGTCGAAAATGTCCATATTGGAGCTTCGTGTTCTTCTGAGGAAATCCTCACCTACAAATCCCTATTCAAAGAGTTTCGTGACATCTTCTCCTGGAGCTACAAAGAAATGTTAGGTATCGACCCTGAGATTGTGATACATGAGATAAAGACATACCCCGACGCTAAACCCGTCTGGCAATGCCTTCATCTAGTTCACCCACGTAAAGTGGCTGCTATCAAGATCGAAGTCGAGAAACTTCTGAAAGTCGACTTTATTTATCCGATGGCTCTCACAGACTGGGTTTCCAATCTTGTCCTGATTGAAAAGAAACAAGGCACCATTCATGTATGCGTTGATTATAGGGATATCAACAAAGCTTGTCCCAAAGACAACTTTCCTACCCCCTTCGTCGATCAGATTGTCGACGATTGCGCCGGAAGTGAAATATTCTCTCTCATGGATGGTTTCTCTGGGTATAATCAAATCAACATTGTTCTCGAGGATCAACATAAGACTGCTTTTATTTGTCCTTGGGGTACTTTTGCCTATCAGAAACTTCCTTTCATTCTCAAGAATGTTGGCGCAAATTTTCAACGTGCTATGTCTTATGATTTCCATGATATCAAGCACATCGTTCAACCATATTTGGACGATTTACCTGCTCATTCAATGCACTGAGTCGATCACCCAACCCACCTCCGAGCCATTTCGTTCGCTGTCGGTTCTACCATATACGTTTGAATCCTCATAAGTGCGCTTTTTTCGTGGAATCCGACCATCTTCTAGGTTTTATCGTTTCGCATCAAGGGATCCAGGTGGATCCTTTAAAGGTTGAGGTGATCCTTAATCTCCCTCCTCCTTCTACTCTTCGCTAGTTACAAAGTTTGCAGGGGAAATAAAACTTTCTTCGTTGTTTTATCCAAAATTATGCCGAGATAACTCATGGATTTACGTGGCTCCTCAAAAAGGGTTCAGAGTTCATTTGGGATACCATCACCAACAATGCTTTTGAAGATTTGAAATTGTCCCTAATGTGTGCTCCATTTCTCATTCCCCTCAATTACAGTCACGATTATTTCCTCTACCTTGCTGCCTCAGATTACACCATTGGTATGGTTCTCGTTGAAGAGGATGATGCTAACGACGAACATTTTATCTACTACTTGAGTCGAAGTCTAACGCCTACTGAAATCAATTATTTACATGTCTCACTGCAACCCTATGAAACGCATTCTTACATGTCAATTGCTAGGGGGAAAATACTCCAAATGGATTGTGATACTCCAGGAGTTTGTCTTGGAATTCAAACGTGCCAAGTCCAAGAAGTCCTTAGTGTTTTCTGAGTTGATATGTGACTTTCCCCATTCTGAAATGGAAAATGTAGCAGCTGATTCATTACCTGATGAATCTCTTTTCCTTATTAGCACTGATGATCTTTGGTATGGTGATATAATTATATATATCCAAACCTAGACTTTCCAGCCAACTTTTTCCAATACCGAGTGACGTCGCATATGATACCAAGCTTGTCAATACATTATCCTCGGGGATACTCTTTATCGTTGGGGGATTGACTCTGTTTTTTGACATTGTCTAACATTCGACAAAGCTGAGAAAGCTCTGAACGACTGCCATTCTGGAGCCTGTGGTGTTCATATATCTGGGTATGCTACTTCCCAGAAGATCTTATGAGTAGGGTATTTTTGGCCTTCATTATTTAATGACAGCATAATTGCCATTCAAAAATGCCATGCTTGCCAGACCTATAATAACAAGATACGGTCACATCCTGCTCCTCTTCACCCTGTGGTCTTAGTTGGTCCCTTTGCGAAATGGGTTATCGATTTCATGACATGTCACCCTCACTCAGCCAGGGGGCATGGTTACATCATTGTAGCCGTCGATTACTTTACGAAATGGGCTGAGGCGATGCCGACATTTGACAACACTGGAAAGACCGCAACATTATTCATTTTTAATCACATCATAGCTCGTTTTGGTGTTGCCCAAGATATCGTCACTGATCATGGTAGCCACTTTAGGAATTTTATGATGTCCGAACTTACTGAAAATTTGGGTCTTCACCATGATAACTCAACACCCTATTACCCACAAGCCAATGGCCAAGTCGAAGAAATTAACAAAGTTCTCATAACTATGCTCTGACGAATGATAGGGGTTCATAAAACAAGTTGGCACACAATGTTGATTTCAGCATTGTGGGAATACCAGACATTCGTCAAGTCCGCTATTGGGTTTACACCTTTCCGGTTAGTCTATGGTGTGGAAGACATTCTCCCGATTGAATGCGAGATACCCTCTTTAAAACTAGTTGTTGAACTCCTACCAAACACTTCTGCTGAGGAAGAACGTCTATTGTATCTTATGCGATTAGACGAAACTCGATGCGATTCCACCCTAGTCATAGAATCTCAGAAAAAGCGTGTCAAGGCCCAATATGACAAACATGTCAAGCCTCGCATTTTCTCCAAAGGAGATCTTGTCCTCCTCTATGAACAAGATCGCGATATGTTAGGAGCTGGGAAATTTGAAGCCATGTGGAGAGGTCCTTATATCGTTCGACGAGTGTTGGAAAAAGGAGCTTATGAGTTGGTAGATTACGATGGTATCCCTTTGAGTGAACCCAAGAATGGGTTGTACTTGAAGAAGTACTATGCATAAAATCATTTGTGCACGAGTACTTGTATTTTTATTGTATCATACTTCTTGTGTGTTACTATATCTTGCTTTTGTCGTTATCTGGTATCTGCCCTTATGTGACGTTGTGTTTGATTTCCAGATGTCGTAGTCTTCACTACCCTATATTGGCTTCATTGATGGCGCTAGCCGTAGTACTCAGAACCTTGCTTCCACTGCATGGGAAATTTACTCCCCTACAAATGAACTTGTTTCCTTACGAGGTGTGTGTCTCAGCTGTGCGACCAACAACATTGCAGAGTATAGCATCGTTATTGAATTATTGGTTTATGTTATCTCGCTCGGAATCTGTCATTTGGTTGTGTGACTCGATTTGCAGCTTGTAGTACTACAGTTAAGTAATGTCTACACTATTCGAAGTCCTACTTTGTTACGAGTGTATTTGCGAATTCGCCTCTTGGAACGTTATTTTGATTACATTGAATATCAACATATTCCTATATGTCTAAATACATTAACAGATGCATTGACTAACTATGTATTAGACAGACATTTGAATCATTTATAATTCAATCACATCAATATTCACACAACACATGATAAACCGATAGAAGTCGTCTGTATATATAATGATCAAAATATTTTTTTACAAAAAGTTTTGTCCGAAGACCAAAATGTCAAAATCTAAAGCTCATAGATTCTACAAAATGACATCATGGATGACATTCACGGTAACACACAACTACTCGGGAAACTCTACGGAGCAGTCAACTCATGGACTCTGACACTCCTACTGTATGATGCTGACCACATCATGGAACCTCTCCAAGAGGCATGTCTAGAATATCTGTTGTCAAACCCTCTAGGTTTTGTTCCACTGCCTGATAATCCTCGACATATTGTGGCGCTGGTGCTACCTCTCCTCACCACTGAATGGGAGAAGTACCAGGAGGTCAGTAAGGTCCAACATCTGTGTCATCAAAAACAAATTTTGTATTTAATCTTTGGACGAACATATAAAAACATTTGCGTATGATAAAAATGCACAAAAACGTTTAAAAAGGAAAAAATTGTGTACTTCTTACCAAGTTCCCCCCACTAAGCATCCTCCGGCAGGACTAAGTTCGGATCTCCTCGAAAATCCAACTCGGCATAAGCGTAATCGTCAACTATCAACATCTGTGGTTGCAGCCAGTCGAAGAAGGTATCATCATACTTGATAATTGGTCCAGCTACATGCCGGGCCATGAGATGACACCATCTCAACATTCTTCGATCCATGGAAGCCGGTAAATTCCACTCCACCTTCAGCCTCAGTAATGGAACCCTCTTAAGAAATAAAGACACTAATAAATATCCATACCCTAATTTCTTCAGGTTGCCTCATCTGCATTTGGTCAACTACCTTTTTATTCTACGAAGCACTACATCTGCCCAGTTAAAAACCTGAGGTTCCGTACACTCTATGGCATACTGGAAGTAACTCTGTAGCACCATGTGAGGAGTGGAACTCCCAACCATCTGAGCTATGGTGAAAAATATAGTATGGAGGGTCAAATCCTATACCCCCCAAATAGATACTTTTCCTTTCTTCCTCTCTGCCTCGGGAACACAGTCTAAGTGGTAGTACTCACACATGGGCAGCCCACCACCTCTGCTACCAGTTAGGCTCACGTAGTGCCCACGCCATGATAGTCCAGTCAAAAAGTAAATGTCCTCAATATCTAGGGATAGTTTGTGGACCCCCACATGAAATATCTGCTAATCGGGATCCCACATATGCACCAGGTACTCTAATAACCTGACTTGGGCACTCATGCCCGGGATACGAAAGTACTTCAGAAGGACACAATTTCTTAAAGCAGCAATCGTGGGTGGATGATTTCCGACAATGGAATTGTCTTCTTTGTGCTCCCTTTTGCACCATTCAAGAACCATTTTTATGGCCAATTACCTACATAATAAGCACAAAAAGAGGATTAGCAACTCTATTCATGAATTGGTTCTTTTTCCTTGAGAAAAACATAAAAAGATTTTTGTGCTTTGCGGTTCTCGCAGGTGCTCTTTGGGCACAGTACGAGAACCTCGCAGGCTACTGTGGGCTCACCTCTGAGAATGACCCATTCTTGCAGGTCTTGTGTAGCCCACCTATGAGAATGGATGAGCGCAAGTAGGGCTCATAAAACCAACTCAAAAATAAATTTTTAACCAATGAAAATGAAAAATTAAACCATGAAAGAGTAGAGTACAAAGAGCCTACCTCACTATCGCTGACGACTCGATGAATGGACCCTCGTAAATCCCATAATATGACGCCGAACTTCGAGAGTAAAAGAGGGGTTTTTGGGCTTAAATAGTGGAAAAGTGAAAATGATATGGTAAAAAGAGTTTTACTCCTTTATATTTACTTTTACCATGTTATTTGGTTTTTTATAATTATTTATTTATTAAACCCTAATCCCTAATGCCCTTTTGAGTGTAACTTTTGCAGGCATAATGACTTTGATGGTCATGTACCGGATGCAGGCATAATTTTTCTTTTTCCATCGCATTTTTTGATTATTTTTTATGGTTTTTGTATAAAACCTTGAGCGTGGTCTTTGTCCGTTCTTGCGCTAAAAAATACATGAGAACGTGATTGAGCATACTTTTATCACTTTTTCGGGCTCAACAAGGTTATACGAAAAAGGAACCCCCCTAGAGTCCTCTTTAAGCTCTTTTTAGACTCTCTAAACATGAAAAGATAGCCGAGCGACCTTGCTATTTTCACGCTCGATAAAGTATCTGAAGAAAGCATCTGGTGAGCAATAATTTATCTCTTTTTTGGTCTCATCGGACTATTTTATGAAAAAGGAACTGAGAGATTTCTCTTTTAAGTGTTTTTCCAAACTCTATAATCATGAAAAACCTTCGAGTTTTCTATCTCTGGACTCGTTAAACAAACATTGACAGACCCGTAATGGGACCGAACCACTCCTTCTTAGGGTTCGTTAAACATACTCCGAAGGACAAGCTTATATCACCAAGCATATGTTATCCTCCTTAAGCTTGCATAAAAATAAAGAGGTAATCGCCATAAATGGTGGGGGAAAATTTGGGAAAGGGATATGTTTTCATCTTCGTATTGATTGGTAGTAAGTGTCTCTCTTGAACATGACACCCCTTATTCATCATTTTAAGCCAGTTTGGGAAATCCAATTGTCTCTCATTCAATTTGCTACAAGGTCATTCCTTGTGTCATCTTTGAGTCAATGCTACCAAATCATTGGTCGTGTCATTCATATGTTCAAGAGAATTTCATCTGAAACCTCTATTGAGTTAGCCATCTACAGTTGTCCATTCTTTCTGTGTCGGCCTTCCCTGTGTCCAGTTCAATTTACATCATATTCTGTTTCACCTTCAAAATATGTTACTCATTTCATGTCATTGATGGGGGATACATCAAGGCCCTCTTGTGATGAGTTTTGTTCCGTCGACTTCAGCTCATTATCCAGAAACAAGACTTAGAAATTCTTTGGTACCTTGGAGCTTGCATGCCTCAATGGCAGGTTTCCTCACTTTCAACAGTGGATTTACATCATTGACTCCTGATCGAAAGATTCCATCGGATGTTCGACTTCAACCCACTCATTCACACTTGATGGATTGTACTAGAGTACCTTGGGAGTCATTGACATCAATGGTGATTTCCCTCTCACTTGTTAATGGTTTCATCAATGACCGGTAATCAAGTGGTTTCTGCTATGTTCTACTTCAACACATGTAATCACATGGTTAGATTCGTACTTTGGGCGACGAGATTGGAAGACCCTGGATATCATCTCTTTGTCCAGGTTGTGATGGAGTATGTATAATCTGTGACACATAGATCCACTGTGTATGTCTCATGGCTATGTCGTCTCAATTTGAATTTTCTCGCATATATCCACATTGTATTCCGAGTGGCTATGCTATATTTTGACAACATGGATCCATAGGGTATGATTGGTGGCCATGACCCATGTCTACAATTTTCATCCGTCTATGATCTGAGTATGGGAATGCCTACCTCAGAATTGGTATATATGATATTCTGTAGATGCTTGGTTGTTCACAGGTTTCCGATTAGGTGTGCTCCTGGTTTCCAACACACATGCAACTTACAAAGTCTTTCGACTGTCACTGATTCCAACCTCATACTTTGGGGGGCATTCTGTTACCAATGATTTTGGTCATCATGATGGTGTATTAATGATGGTGTACTCAGGCTCTTCATAAGAACTTTCTCCTGAGAAAAGTTATCTTCATCTCTTCTCAAAAAACATATTTTTGAAGAGGGTTCGCAGGTTGCTAGTATACCAGGGTGCGAGAATGACCCATTCTCATAGGATGCCTTAAGCCAGGGTGTGAACTTCTCGCACTGTGATGAATAGCTAGGGTACGAACTCATCCTAAAGCATGGAAAAAGATGAATTCTCGATGGTTCTAGAACGGAATCTTCTAGAAGAATGGGTTGGCATTCGAATGGTTATCCTTGTACTGGATTCCCTGATATTGTGGGATCATTCTTATCCAAGTAACTATCTCATTCTCTCCTATATATTGAGGGAATTCTCATGGAAAAGGTTAAGCAAGATTCATTGGAGAATTGGTGAAAGAATTGTGTGAAGGACTTAGCTTGAACAGGAGCTTGGAGACTCTAGTTAGTCTATCAAGAGGATTTGATCTTCTTCATGCAAGGATTGAGCAAGTGTGTGTGTTGGAGCCAAGATCCATTGAAAGGAATCTTGCGACATCAAGGCTATCAGGTTGTAATCTTTACTTTCAATTAATATGATACAGTGGCATGTCTCTTTCCCATAAAGATATTCTCACTTTATTGTGTAATTCCTTGATCATACAAATATGTTGACAGTTGAATATATTTTTGTATCTTCACTTTGGTTGGTTTGTGTTGTCTTGGTCTTGACCTCATGAGAGCACCGGAGAGAAGTGGGAACAACAGAGACCCTAGGAAGCGATACTAAGGTATGTTACTTGTTCCTTCCCACTAGCTAATTCAATGGTCAAACTTAGGGAAAGAGTCATGTCCTGCCCTGTTTTGTTCTAGATCCAGGTGGATCTAGGGAGATCTATTAGTGTCTTCACCTACCGATTAGTCCGATAACACCATGTGTGACATGGGTGCGAACTAGTGAACAAAAAACCATATTGGGGGTATTATTATCAAAATCTATGTCCTTTTTTTGGTCCTAGAGGTGCACATATATGCTAACCATGGTCAGGTGTAGGAACTGAACACTAGGTACATGAATTGAACTGAATAATTCTTCATTAGTAAATGTTATCTTAAAATCCATTTCAATCTAATAATAACTTACAAAATGCAATAAAATAAGAAACAATTACCTCTAAGTGCTTGTTGAAAGGTTTTGGGCTTAGAAGCATGGAAATCTATAATAATATGGCCATGTTTAGGTATAAAAGTAGGACAATAGTGGAAAAATAGGTATTTAATTACGACAAAATGGAAGGCCAACGCACTACACAAATTAGTGAACATTGATGAAACAAAGGTTATGATAATTAAATCCAAAAATATCACGTACAATAGTTTCATATATGACAACAATAACTTGGAGGAAGTGCCTCCGTACAAGTATCTTGGAATTGATCTTCATCACAAGCTCAATTGGAACTATGGCATTGAGCAAATGATAAATGGAGGATAGAAAGCTTATTATGGGATTCAAAATAATTATAAATTAGCAGATCTTTGGCTATGGGATAAGAAAAATCTCCTCTTTAAGACTCTTGTCACTCATGTTATCTAATATGGATGTGAAGTTTGGGGGTGTAGTATCTCTCGAGAATCCTGGAGAAATATAGAGTAGATCTAAAAGAATTTTATCACATATAATCTCAAAATTAAAGGAAATACACCATATCCGATCCTCCTCATAGAAGTGAGCCTTCCCCCCTTTGAGAGCACAACTATTATTAGCCACTTAATGTACAAGAACAAGATAAACAACATGGATGCCACAAGGCTCCCCAAAATTGCTTCACACTCTAGCCAAAATCACCAACAACTCAAGAGGGGATGTCATAATTATGCTAAGTCTTGGCTAAATCATTGGGGAATAAAGGAAGAAGTTATTCTGTAGAATACCGACGACATTAAAAATATCATTAAGTTAAATGTAAGGAGAATCTTTGGCGCGATAAAGAATTAGAGGATAAAAGAAAATTAAGATACTATAAGGAGGTGGTTAACCCTAATCTTGAAGATCAAAAGTATCTCTTTGTTTTGACTAGCATAAGAAAGAGAATCAATATTGCTAAAATAAGAATTAATGCTCATGAGTTCCATAGTGAAACTGAACATTAGACAATCTCAAAACACCATGGCATGAAAGAATATATCACCTTTGTAACACTCAAAGGGTTGAAGATGAAAATCACTTTCTCCTAAAGTGCCCTGCGTATACCCAAATTACATCTCAATTTCAAAATATTTGTCAGAATACCGACATTCCTAACCTTCTAAGTCATCAAAATTACAATGATCTTGGAGCGCTTATCCTAATTCTTTTTGAGCATTGAAATAACATTCTAAAGAGGTCCAAGTAATCTCTTACCTTTCTTAAGGTTTGATAGACCAATCTTAGTCTCAATGAATGTTAACCACCACCATTATTATCATAATAACAATATAACATTACTAATATATTAAATTAAATTTAATTGTTATAGTGTTAAAAAAGTTATTTTCATTTGAAAAAAAAAAAAAAAACTTCTTAAAAATCTATAATTAATTATAAAATATAATAACAAAGTGAATCATAATTAATTAATAATTTAAAACTATATTTTTTTATAATAAATACTACAATTATATTTTGTTTTAATTTATGCAAAGATTTATTGAAACAATTTTCAATGATAAATAAATATGGATACTGAGTAATGAAAATAATTTTTTTATGTTTTAGTGAATAAAATTGATATTAAAACTTTGGAGAACATATATAAATGATTAGGTAATGAAAAGTGAAGTTCATACCTCTTTTTTAAAAAGTTAATAAAAAAAATATATATCCATAAAAAAAACATTGTTTTTAAATCTTTATTTCACATGGGAAATGGGACTTTATGATGAATGGTCGAAGTAGAGCTGATAAAAGTTGATTTCAGGTTGAGTTGAATATGTTCTTAAGGGTCATCTCAGTTGGTAAGATGTGCACACACTCTTTGGTCGGGGAGATTTTACGAGTTGAGTCTTTCTTGGTTCCTGGGTATGCGGTTTAGCACCTCATATTATTTACTATGTGGGGAAGTATTGGGTGAGTTTCCCATGACGTGAATTTCATGTTGAAAAAAAAATTTGAGTTGAATATATTTTCTCATATCTCGTGAAAGATTATTTTTTTTTTTCAACCAAAAAAATGTCTCTTTATATTATAAATATAAAATAGTTATTTTAACACATACATCAAGGAATTTGTACTCTGTGCATAACTTTGAATCTTCACAAAATACACAAAATTCCACAAAATTCCTGGCTTAATTCTAAAAAAGGAGAATATCAATTTGACTGTTTTTCTAGACATAATGTTAACAAAAAGACCATAAAAGCACAAGATCTTTAATATTGTCCAATACACACGACACTATTAGTGTGAAAGATTAACTTATAAACAAAAAGGTGGGAGTATGTAATGCATGCACATTAGCATTTCTCTCCAAGGTGCGCAATTGTCGTTTCTTCTACTTTTTATGTATTTAATACATGAATTTTAATTTTTTTTATTACGAAAGTTATTTTAGATTTAGAGAAATTGATAATTTTTTAGAATTATCTAGGCAAGGTTTAGGTTCAAATTCAACTCGTTATCACTATATTTTTTAGGCTAGTATCAACAGTGCGCAAGGGCCAATATGTCGCGAAGCTGACTAGGGTGAAACCTTTATCTTAGAAACATCTACACTTCTAACCTTATCACAACAAACCAACATGTCCATTTTATAAAAATTAAATCTGAATAAAAAAGATAACAAACATACTACCCAAACTATAAACCTAAAACCTTTCATTATGAAAAATACCTTTAAAATATATATATATATATATATATATATATATATATTAATACTTTTGATCAATAAAGGAATGAGTACGCTGGCATGAAGGTCACGAGCCACGATAACATTTAGTTATATGTCAATGAATTAGTGTACTCCAATACTATAGGACTATGTTAACATAAAGTGCATACCATTAGGACTATGTCAGTGGATCATAGGACTCTGCTGACATAAAGGGCATACCACTAGGACTATGTCAACATAAATGGCATACCACTAGGACTATGTTAACATAAAGTGCATACCATTAGGACTATGTCAGTGGATCAGAGGACTCTGCTGACATAGATGGCATACCATTAGGACTATGTTAATACTTTAGGACTACGCTAGAGGACTCTGCTGACATAGATGGCATACCATTAGGAGTATGTTAATACTTTAGGACTACGCTAACATAAAGGGCATGCAATTAGGATTAGAATATTCCATTTACCAAGGAGAGCATCCTAACTCAATATAATTTTGTTAGTGGATTAGAAATCATAAAATATGTCAGTGGATTTTGTATTCCTTCCTAACTTAATATACCTCCATAAGTGGATTTTGTATTGAATTTGCCTCACAGAGAATAATATACCTCTGTCACTGGATTAGAAATCATTTGCCTCAGAGAGCATAATATACCTCTATCACTGGATTAGAAATCACAGGAATACAGTGACATAAAGTGCACAAGCCATGATACCCTTCAGTGATATGTCAGTGGATCAGAAACCTTGGAACACTTGATATGTCAGTGGATCAGAAACCTTGGAACACTCATTTTTTCTTTCAAAAGCTAGAATTTGTATTAAGTTGACTCGTTGAGGAGACTATCCTAACTAAATAGGTCATAAGAGATGATGTCATCATAACATTTACATATACATAAGAAGGGGATGACATCATCCTAAAGAGAACCAACATAATATACTTTAGATGGAGTTAAAGGTCACGAGCCATAATGCCATCAACGATATGTCAGTGGATCAGAGCTTTAAATTGTCAAAACACTCATTTTACGTCATTTTTATTAAAAGTTGGGGTTTTTATTCAATTTAATAGTTGAGGAAACATCACTAAGGAGATGATCTATCCATTATGACATTCTTTTTAACATCGATACTTCCTAATGAGATGATGTATCCCTTACTAACTACGTCATCATGAGATGGTTGTTGATTCAGGTTGGTTGTCATTGATGTCAACCCTTGAAGACCCGTAGCACAACGTTTTGGGTAATGGAACCAATAGTGTTTGATGTAAATATGACTCATTATTGTTTTTTCATGGTTGATAAGAAGTAAATATGGATGAACTCCAAAGTGGTCCCCTTATGGTGAAAGACCTCACGGGAAGATGCTTTGTGGAGTAAGAGAACCCATGCTTAATTGTGGAATAATGAGATGAAGGAAAGTGAATTTGTCAGG
>ML798626.1:505696-518099 GCA_009831015.1 Picea engelmannii | reverse complement strand
CCCCGCGCATATACAATACGGTTATATTGCAACCCATGTCCACGGGCCATCCATTATAAACGTAACATATATATGTTAAATGTAACCGTGCACAATCCCGTGTGATGTGGTCACATGTGTTGAACAAAACCACGGTTAAACCCACGCAACATATGCATATGTAACGGTCATATCCCAAAACGCACACGACCATGGGCCGGGGCTAAGCCCTGGCCCAAGCCCCTGCCCGATATACAAGAATTCAAATTCAAATGTAATGTTGTCCATAACCATTACAAGAACCAATAGTTGGAATGTTGGCTGGCGGAGATTTGTGAAGGTGTTCGGCGTGTGGGAGGTCCGGGGGTCGAACCTTGCGGACTCCACCAAAACTTTTACACAACCATATATATAAACCAAATAATGAGTGACACGTGGCGCCCCCGGATTGGGCCACGTGTCCTCACACCATTCGCCACACAAATGACATGTGCCATCATCCGATTGGAAAACCACCAACCAATAAAAACATGACACATCATCCAACTGCCATGTCAACATGATGGTACGGCCCTGCCACGTGGCCGTACGTACTGTATGGACTGCCCAGTCAACACTTTTTTTCCCTGTTTGACTTTCCAAACAGATCGCTATATCTTTCGCTCCTGACGTCCGTTTGAGACGAAACGAATTGCGTTGGATTCGTGACGAAGAGGGATACGCTCACGTACGACTTGAGGCAATTTCGAGAATGTTGATTTTTGGGCTAAAATTTGACCCCTGGTCCAGATTTTGATCAACAACTAAACCTTCTACCGAAAACACTACAACTTCGCCTGCAAAGCAATCTAAATCAGCTGAAACTAAATAGAGTAATGTAAGCCCCAACCTAGATTATGATGTAGTTGAATATCTTAAAAAGTTAAGGGCTAACATTTCTATTTATGAGTTGTTGAAGTTTCCATTTTTGTTACAAAAAATGTTGCAAAATATTTCAGAAAACGGCAAGAATGGTAATTCTAATGGTAACAAGGTTGTACAAAGCAAAGTCCCTCAGAAGACTTCCACTAAAAATAATCTTGATCCACAAGATAAAGGAAGCCTTCCTGTAGTCCCTGTAAATAATGTAAATAATGTAAATGATGTAAATAATGTAGATAAAGTAGCTTTAGAAACTGCGGGTAAAAGGCCACAAGCTACTACTCTTAACACTCGCAAAAATGTACCTCCTTTCTTGTTAACTTTCGAGATTTTCAACAGAAATGTGCATAATTGTATGGTGGACTCAGGAGCATCATCCAATGTGATGCATTGGTCTGTCTGCCAAAAGATTAACACTGAAGTGGAACCATCTACTTTAAAAATCATACAACTTGATCGGACAAATGTTAATGTTATAGGCGAACTAAAAAATGTATTGATTAGATTATCGTCTAACCCGAAGGTTCATCAGGTTATTGATATAATTGTTGTGGATATTCCAGAAGTGTATGGTTTGCTTTTAAGCAGGGATTGGTCGGAGCAGCTACATGGTTACTTCGCAACAGACTGGTCTCACCTATGGCTTCCACAGAATGGTAAGCCTAACAAGATCAGGGTGAATCATGAACGCTACCTTAAGTTCACAGTCATATATTTAAATGATCCTAACGAACCATATACACCTTCTGCTGATTCACCCAAAGTCCAAGGGATGGACACTTTCTTTGGAAATTTCATGGTCGAGGTTTCACCTATCATCAATTTGGAACAACAGTCCGAGATCGTAGCATATATGCAACCAACAACTTCTATGCAACAGTCCCATGTGCCCGATGGAAATAAAATTTGGTCTCTATATTTCGGCGGTTCTAAGTCTAAAGAAGGAGATGGAGTAGGTTGCATCATTATTGATTCGGCAGGTAACAAGACATTAATGGCTTGTAGACTAGAATTTGAATGTACTAACAATACTGCAGAATATAAGGCTTTACTACAAGGTCTCAGAAAAGCTCTGGATATGAACATTTAAAACATGGTTGTATTTGGTGACTCTGAAATAGTGGTTAGATAGGTAAGAGATTCTATACACTGTCTTTCCCCGCATCTCAAAATTTACCAGTCTGAGGTATGGAGTTTAATGAATAAATTTTCTGCTTTCAATATAAATTCCATTCCTAGACTAAATAATGCTGAAGCAGATCTATTAGCTAATGTAGCTTCTAAACTTATTCCTGCAGAAGGCTTGTCCCTAGATGCATTCTCCGTCGAGCTACTGTTTCGACCATCTTTTCCTAACAATATCACAAACTGGAGAGTATTTGATGATGATCAACAAATCATTAACTTTCTGCACAATGATTAGTGCATTAATCTAGGCTTGGGATGTTCTCGACAAGAAAAAACTGCATTCGTTAAATTATTCAAAGAATTTAAAGATGTCTTTGCATGGACGTATGCTGATCTTAAAACTTTCGACCCTAATATCATACAGCATGTCATCCTGATGAAGCCCCAAACCTTACCCTTCCAACAAAAACTGAGGAAAATGCACCCCAAACTAGAACCGACCGTTCAAAAAGAATTGAATAAACTCCTTAGTACTAAAATAATTTTTCCTGTTAGGCACACTCAATGGGTGTCCAACCTTGTCCCAGTTCGAGAGAAAAATGAGGAAATCCGACTCTGTGTCGATTTCCGGAACCTCAATAGAGCATCTGACAAAGACAACTATCCTGTCCCACCCATGGAATAGATCCTTCAACAGGTATCTGGTTCTGAGAGGCTATCCCTGTTATATGGTTTCTCTGGATACAACCAAGTCTTGATGTCTCCACCAGACCAACTCAAAACTACCTTCAGTACTCCGTGGGGCACTTATGCTTATCGCAAAATTCCCTTTGGGTTGATTAATGTCGGTGCTACCTTTCAGAGAGAAATGGATATTTCTTTTCGAGGCTTAATCAATCACTCCGTCATAGTTTACTTAGATGATGTGACTGTTTATTCTAAAAACAAAGACGATCATCTAGCTCACTTACGAACCGTTCTGCTACGATGTCGTAAATACGGCATCTCCTTGAACCCCAAAAAGTCCATATTTGTAGTAGAACAGGGTAAACTCTTAGGTTTCATTGTGTCTAGCGAAGGAATGATTATTGACCCCGAGAGGACTCAAGCCATCACTAAACTTCCCCCTCCTGCATCCAAAAAATCCATGCAGTATTTCTTAGGATAGATTAACTTCGTGAGAAGATTCGTCCCCAGTTTCTCCGAAATGGTCAGACCTCTCCAGAACCTGATTAAGAAAGACACCCAATATTATTGGGGACCTACAGAAGATCAAGATTTTAACGCCATAAAGAAGGCCATAATAGACGCTCCGTCTCACATGAGCCCTGACTTCTCTCAAGATTTCACACTCTATACTTTTGCCTCTGACCGTTCTTATGTCGTTGTCCTAACTCAGAAGAATACCGAGAACCATGAAGTACCCATCGCCTTTATGAGCTCCTCTTTCAAAGGCGTTGAACTTAACTACCTAGCGGTTGATCGGCAAGCCTACGCTATTTTCAAAGCAGTTAAGAATTTCCGGTCCTATCTTTTGAAGTCAAGGATGAAAGTCATTGTCCCCTACCCCACTGTAAGAAACTTGTTAGTGCAGAAGGAGTTAGGAGAGAAGAGAGATAACTGGGTCACCTCCTTGCAGGAGTATGACTTAGAAATCACCCCAGCTCAGATTGTGAGAGGCCAAGGGTTGTGTAAGTCGGTTGTTGATTCGGAAATAGGACAGCAAGAAGATAGTGATACGCCAAACCTAGGTCAAAGCGATCAAAGTCTGATTTGTTGCACACAAAACCTTGTTAGTCCTTGGTACGGCGATATAAGATTCTGTCTTGAACATGGATCAGCCCCCAGTCACCTTGACCCCGCCAAGAGAAGAGCGTTGAGGCTAAAGTCTGCCTCCTTTCATCTGGTTAACGGTGTACTGTTTCGTCAGAATTTTGACGGCGTACTAATGCGTTGTCTTGAAAAGGATGAAGCAGAAAAAGTATTGCTTGAGTTGCATGTAGGAGAAGCTGGTGGTCACTTCGATGGTGACACCACTGCTCATAAGGTTTTAATAGCCGGTTATTACTGGCCCATGCTTTTTAGGGATTCCCATGCCTTATGTCATAAATGTATCATCTGTCAGAAAGCATCAGGGCGGTTGCAAAAACCAGCCTTTCCCTTGCAACCCGTTTCAGTAGATTCTCCTTTCCAGCAATGGGGCCTTGATATCATAGGTCCAATTAACCCTTTGTCCTCGCAAAAACAAAAGTATATTGTGACAGCCACAGATTACTTTACTCGATGGTCTGAAGCTGTTGTGCTAAGAACTATCAACACCAGTCAGGTTATTGCCTTTCTAAATTCGAATATCATCACTCATTTTGGTATCCCTGACTGTCTAGTCTTTGAAAACGCTTCATACTTTTATTCTCTTGAGATGAGCGAGTTCGCTTTAAAGAAAGGAATTAAGCTGAAGTATTCTGCTATTTATTACCCCTAGGGCAACGGATTAGCAGAATCAACAAACAAGAACTTGATTAAAATTATCAAGAGAATGGTGGTTGAAAATCACAAAAATTGGCACAATGCACTGTTGAATGCACTGTGGGCTGATAGGGTAACGCCCAAAGCTACCATAGGAAACTTCCCCTTTTTTCTCGTTTATGGCAGAGAAGCAATTCTTCCCCCTCATTCTTCTTCCTTCGCTTCAGTTGTCACAAAAATTCCAAGAAGAAGATTGTCCCCCTTTAGAAAACCGAATTAACGCCTTGATGAAGCTAAAAGAGGTAAGAGCCCAAGCTAAGCGTAAATTAGATCAACATCAACAATTGGTTAAAAGTTGGTTCGATTCTAATTCTGCTTCTGATAGGAAGTTTGAAGTAGGCGATCTCGTCTTGAAGTGGGACAAACCACACGAGGGAAAGGGTGAGCACACTAAATTTCAAAACTTATGGCTTGGACCGTTTTTAATTGCTGAAAAGTTGGGTCCTAGTTCCTTTTGATTGCAGAATCTTGAAGGGCATATTGACACCTACCCGATGAATGGCCAAGCCCTGAAAAGATACTTTTCTTGATAACTACCCTTGTATATTATGTATATATTTTTTCTTTTGTTTGCATTTCCGTTTTCTTTCTATTTTTTATTTTGATTTGAATTTATCAGTTTGTGTTTTTGGATATACACATACCTATACACTGAGCTATGCAGACAAAGACGAAAGAGATTTTCTTCGCTGAAATAACTTCTGAAAAATTCATACAAACATCAATGGTATATATATGAAATACATGTTGGAAAAGTCTGTTGTTTGAAAGAAGTCTACTGGTCTCGATCCCAAAGTAAAGTTCGTCATGATCATCTATTATCTTTTTACGCTGTCCCTTTTCCATAAAGGAATGACTCAGAGGATGTCTCCCTGTCTTAGGAAGTTGTTTCTTGAATAAAACATCTCTGAATCTAAATAAAGGACAGTTCTAAAAATTCTAACGAGGTCTGAAAAAATTATGTTAAAATATCATGATTTTCAGCGTCACCCCGCTCAGCTATATATATATGAAAAACAAAACAAAAGTTATGAATAAGAGTTGTGCGAAGTCCTTGTAAACCCGTCGAGATGCTAAATAGGTCTGCTAGAAGTGGGTAAATGCATGCATGGTGCCAAGACAACTTTGTCGGGGTACTGAACAGGCCCGTTGGCAACGAAGCAATGTCGGGTATATGAAAATCTGCAAAAAGGAAACCTCTTTTAAGTCCTTTATTCTGATCTAGAACTTCTTGGCAGGATACAGACGTCAGAGTGGGTTAAATGGAAACCCTGTCGAGGCTATGGACACCTGCTAGCAGCAGTGTCCATGCCAACAGTATCAGAGATTTTATCTTTAATATCGTGACTTGATGGTCTTAAGATTGTTACCAGTCTTCATCTTTTGAAACACTGCTGGAAAAGATGGTTAATGATGATGTTAGTACGATTTTTTGGTTGTTATTTTTGAGTTGAAATTTTCTTTGTTGTCCTAATCTAAATTTGTTTCTTTTGACAGAGATAACTGCTTCTACCAATGTGTCTCCATTGTTGGCAGCCAATTCACATTTTTCCGTTGTCTTATAAGCTGCCTACACCAATGTTTTTGCAAACACCAGTTTTCCGTCGCAATTTTCAAATAAACGACACTTTTATTTTTGCGACACTTTCACACTTACCTTCGTTTTGTTTTCATGACTATAAGCATGAAAAATTAATTTTTCGAAGTCGCATTGAAATCACTATTTGAATTGTCGTTGTCTTTCTTGTCGATATGCCTATTGCGCTTACCTTTTGTTTATCATTATGTAGCTGGCAAAACTTTCGAACTATACTCATTGGACATTCTTATATTGAGTGTGTAACTTGGTTTCATTAAATGTGTAATGCATTGGTATTTGGATTGCATTTTTATTTGATTTACTTGACCTTTTGGTTTCATAAGATATATGGGTATTATGTTTAAATCTTTCATACATATCTTTTTAATATAATGCCTATGTCTATTGTTCATAACTGTTGGTTATATGAAAACATATTTTCACGTTGGTTAAACTATTGATATCGGTTGATACATTGGCGCATAGTTGAGTTTGGTATTGGTTTTAATTTGACTGTTGGTGGATTAAAAACTTTGGTATAACGTTGATTGCGCATGCACTTACCATTGTTCATTAGTCAGCCAAGTGATATGACTGTTGACTATGCTATAATGGGTTGATTTACTATGTAAATCGACAGTTGTACTTTGACCATAATTGTTTTGCATGGCGGTGAATAACTCCACCACCTTCGCACGCTGGCATTTATGCCTATCCCATATTCATCGTTCACCTCTGTTAGCTCAGGAAGCCTCTGCGCACTCTATTTCTGTTCGTTGACAATGCTTGTAGAGACCTGGAGGAAAATGGGTGGCTACCCTTTATACGATGATTTGAGGGTTTTAACCTTTGTGTAGTGTGACAGTTTGCCATGACCTTCGATGGCTGTAGAGCAATGGTAGGCGAAATACAGTTGGAGATTGATGAGAATTTTATCATCTCTCTTATAGGGTTACCTGCTTCGGGGCAGCGATAGTTTAAGAATTGCAAGGTCGAGGAAGTGCCATGGACATTGTTGTTTCTCTCACACAAAGTCACCTCTTGTGGCAAAGGTATGCCCATCTATGCACCTAAACCACGATGGCATGACCTATTAATGCTAGTCAAGCAGTTCGTGACCTGTGAAGGTCGATACGGGCTCGTGTTCCTCTACCACCTATGTTTGCTGATGATTTTTATAGGGTATCCTTTAAACCTGCCTTTCTAATTTCAACGCAGCTTATACAAGATGTCAAAAAGATTTAAAAGGCATAAGGCTGATAATAGCCTGTTTCATCATGGGCTTATTAAGCTTATCATTATTTATCATTTGATTTTGCATGGTGATAGCTGGAGAGCGTTCATCGCTCATAATGGTTTTGAGGATTTAAACCCTATTCCAATTGATAAACCTATGGTAATTGAAGCCAAGGCCGAGCCGCCTGTACCCTTTCATGTCCTACTACCTAAACCCTCGATCGACCCTCCTATTGAATTTCCAAATGTTGGAACCGATAAGTCCGAGCCTACAAAGAAACCTATGAGAAAAAATCCCAAGGAAAACCCTACTGCTAACGCTAAGGGTAAAAGGAATGCCCGAATCATTTCGAGAATGGCAAGAAATAAACCCAAACCCTCTGTTGAGCCAAACCCTATCGTCCTAAGTGAGGATTCTAATTCTGATGTGGAACGATTTCTAGCCTGTGAGTACCCCTACTCCCAGGGTTTATGTCCCGAGCCCCCTTTTGATTTTGTATCGAACCTTCCCCCCTGCCTAAAGAATGACCCTGACTACCCATGTATTAAATTGCCTCGTGAAACCCTTGGTAATTTGGCCAAACCCTCGTCTGTTCTTTCTAAACCCACACAGTCACCCTGTGACCAATGCAATTCATGGTTAGAACGATATTATACTGATGTTCCGATACTCCAATCGAAGATTCAATCACTAGAGGATCAAATTGCAGTGCTAACCAGCCAAAAGGCCAAGCTCCAAGCAACAGATAAAAATCAAAATACAACCAGCTCCATCTTGTTCCAAAATGTGGAATCAGCCACAGCTGTTGTAAATTCCAAATTGGCATAATCAAGCAGCCTCGTCGCTATACAGGCATGGTTTTAACATCGTTTTATTTTGTAAATAATCTAGGTTGATATAATGATTTGCATTCAGTTTTTATAGCTCAGTCACTCATCCAAATGCCTCTTTCATTCAGTGATCATCCTGTACATGGTATCATTTTGATAAAAATAGAAGGAATTTCGTTTTGGATATATGATTTAATCATCCCCAGTTTACACATTGATAGATTCTCATTTCGATTTGGTTAATTTTCGTTTCATTTGATTTGATCGTGTATCTGATTGAGTTAACAAAATCGACATTGTGCTTTCAAATTGAATTGGTTTGGTACTCACTCTGAACAGTAAGTTCTCATGCTCAATTTAGAATATGAATATGTGTGGATTCGATCTCGTTATGATTCGGATGCTCTGATTGGTAAACTATTTAAATGAGTTTGTTGGTTACGATATGCTCTGTCATGTGATTTTCAAAAATCCTGAATATTTCTCTATTCAGTTTTTAATTTGGGAAAAGACAACTCTGTTTTTCCAAAGACAATATGCTCATGTAAGCCTGTGCAAGTAATATTCGTGCCCGAATCGTGGGACAGTTTCGATTCACGATGATTATATTAAGACTCCTTACTGCTGGATTCTCTCAAATCGAATTCAGTTGGTTCGATTACTCTTATGAGTTAGATTCACATCCTGAAATGCTACTCTGTTTGTTTTCAACGTGCAAACGAATTGGTCAATATTTGTTGTTTCTATCGAATCAAGTTATAATGCGTTTCAAAACAAATAGTTTCGATCAAAGGAAATCGATCTTGTCTACCCAGTTTACTAAAAACAAACGATCGTATTCTTCTCGTGAACCCTGTTGCCAACTGAAGTGATTTCATCACGATTTCGTTGATAGACAGTTACGCACCAGTTGGTTTAATTTGCTTATGGTATGAATTGTTTTTTACTATCTTGTTATAGCTATGACGATTGGAAAATGATTTTGTTGGATTCGATTGCATACGATTTGTTTTGATCATATCATTTTCAATTGCATGTGAAATGATTACACAACTGTTCGATTATGATTTTATCACCCAACTTATGATAACAATCGAAACAGAATACACCTATCTCTGTATTCGATTGAATCATTTTTAATCCTGTTTAATTCTGAATGATATAACCATTCCAGTCTCAATGATTCATTTTCAAATGGTTATTGGAAGATAATTGGATTTGATTCTTTTTAAAAAGATTTTTAATCGATTCTGATGTTGATTCTGTATCTTATTTTAGACCAGCTACAGAATCAGAGGATTCTATAGCTAGTCTATAGAATTAAATTTTTATTGTTTTATTAATAAAATATCTCTCTAACTTGTCTATTTCTGACCTTTTTCAGGTGAATTTGAATTGCTTGGGATTGGGTGAATAGTTCAAGAGATATTTGGATGCTTTAGTTTTATTATAGTTTCCTAGTTTAGTTAAGATTGGGAATATCTTCCCAGATCATGTAAACAGTTTTATAACTTCCACAGGGAGGTTTTACCCTGTGGAAAAACTTATAAATACTTACTATTTTTGTAATAAGAATCATCCTCATTCGTGGAAGAACAAGGATATGGAATTTTAATACAAACTGAGACAGAAGTTGATGTTCTGTTACATCTTTAGCTTTTCATAATATTAATCTTTTGTTTCATGTTTATGTTATCAGTTTGCATCTGATTAATGACTACTTTAGCTATCTTAGTCTTTTGCAAATGATATGAATTTATTAATATGATCCATGTTTGATTTCTTCCATTATTTAAAAACATAGAAATTACTTGATTTAGTTTATGAATGACATATTTCTCTTCTTCATCAATTGGATTATTCTGTATAAGTCTTTGCATAACAGGTTTACCTTATTGTAGAGATTTATAAATCATATAATTGTTATGATTTTTATGTCTTGTTTGTCCTGTAAACAAACTTAAAGTGCATTGCAGCTATCGTTTACGAGAAGCTTTTGGATTATTCGGTGTGAGTTTCCTTCCTCCGACCAGCTTAGAAGTCATCATACATAGGACAAACCTGGAGCGTTTTCAGGTCAGCTTGTTATTTATTCGTTCAGTATTTTTATTAGTAGTTTAGTTAGATATATGTTTTAGTTTAGGTTAGTAATTAGAATTAGAGTATTAGTAGTTTAGTTTAGTTAGTTTCTGTTTTATTTCTTGTTTATAAAATTATAAAATCAACAAAAAATATCTTTCCCTGTCGTAGGGCAGAATATAATTGAGTTTTCCAGGTTTTATTCAAATCTGTTAATCGTGGATATTGTACATTTTGTGAATAAGATATATTTCAGTTGGTAGTTAGTTAGTAAATTAGTTAGAGTTAGTATATTATTAGTTAGTAGATTGTATATATAGTTAGTTAGTTTTAGTTTAGTTTGTTTTAATAATTAGTTTTAGTTTAGTTTGTTTAATAGTTAGTTTAGAATAGTTTTCTTTTTGTTTTATTTAGGACCTTAGATTGGCTAACGGAGCCACTAAACCTGTCAGGTTGGTTCATTCCAAACGGCTTGGGTTATTAGACAACCCCGGACCGGTTCCACTCTCTCAATTGACTGACGGTCAATTTCGCCCATCAACAAGTTCCTCAAGCACATTCTTTCTCGGGAGCATGGGGCCATATGCTTCAACCCCGTCTCCCTCTTTTGGCCACACTTAATCTACCAGATTTGTCTAAGTTAAATACCTACCTTGTGAGTCATGATCCTACAAGGCCCCCCGTCCCCACTAAACTTCGTTCGTACATCTTGAAGTTTGAGGGAAATAATGGAGAGGATCCTGGTGATCATGTCACTACCTTTCACCTTTGGTGCTCATCAAATTCCCTTAATGACGATTCTATTCGATTAAGATTATTTCAATGCACCCTCATAGGAGTTGTTGCGAAATGGTATATTGAGCTACCTAGGGGGGCATATGGGAATTTTAGTCAGTTGGTGTCGGTTTTCCTTAACCACTTCCAGTTTCCCATTCATTATGATGATGACCTAGAACTGTTGTCAACTTTACACTAGGAAACTACCACTCATATCTTGGATCATATCCAAGAGTGGCATAGATGGAAGAGGTTGATTAAAACCTCTATACCCAACATTTTTCTTTTAAAATGGTTCCTTAAGTATTTTCACGCTCCTATCTCGAAGGAATTTGCTACTTCCATAGTTTCCATTGAGGAGGAAGTGATCTTTAGAGCCCGACAATTATATTTGATATATGCTCAGTCTAGGATGTTATATCACCTTCTTCCAGACACACCGCGATCAACTTATGACCTTAGACAAAATCCTATACCTCATGTCGACGACATAATAGGTATCACCAATGTAAAGTTTGTAGACTCGGTGATAAGCCAAATGAAAGAATTTTCTCTAAACCAGACTGCAGGAGTGTTTGAACCCTTTTCATCACCTTGGTGAGCAAATAAGAGGTGCTTACATGCCCAGTTGGGTCTTGCTGAGCATGACAGCTGTAGAGGAAAGAGTTAGAGAAAGAAAAACAAAACTATAAGCAAGAATTAAACTAATACAAACTAAAATCATAAGCATATGGATAAAGAAATAACAAACACAAAAAGACCAATATCACCAATGTTTTTGGGTTGATCTATAGATGAAATCAAAGCACAATGAAGAAAGGGGACTATGAGTCCCTTCTTCCTCCAAAGGAAGGCTCTTGCGCCCTCATAAACTTGCTCTCCTTACAATAAGAAAAATGAAAATGGTGATGAAAGAACTCCTTTGCAAATCCACTCAATGGAGAGGTGGATTGCTCAATGAAATGGTGCTAATGTGTTATTGTCAAGGAGTGAGTTCTTAAAACAATCTAAGTAGCATAACATTACATGAAATTCCTTGAGAAAATGAGGTTTCTTCATGGATTTTTATAGCATTGCATTGGATGATTATGTAACTCCTTTGTAGTGTGAAGAGAGGCTATTTAGGGCTTCATTAGGTCTTTGACCAGCCTACCATGCGGATTCAACTCAAATTTGAGGGTCAAATCGGCTTGGGAGCTGATCCATTGTTGGACACACCTACCACACTTAGAGGGGGGGGGTGAATGAGTGTGGGGCTCTTTTTCCCAAAACTTCCCTCTTGCACAAAAACTCATCAATTAGCATTCAACATTTATTCATTACCCATTGTTTTCATTTATAACCATT
>ML798626.1:485453-499073 GCA_009831015.1 Picea engelmannii | reverse complement strand
CAATCAATTACTTGACATCAACCAATGACATCAATCAAACCAAACCATTTACATCAATGACATATGATCCAACAATCTCCCAAGTAATTAAACCATTGGCATCAATGACAAACCATTGGCATCAATGACAACATGATCCAACAGTTGGGAGGCTGACCAATTCAATAAATGCGTCGTTTAGCATGTGCACGGTTTTTTGCGCCAATAGTCGTGCATCGTGCGTGCATGCGTGCATGGTACGTTCCTGTTCCACGCATGTGCACGTGCACCCAACTTCTGTAAAGTGCTCTTCAATTTTTTGGTTACTTTGTATAGTTTTTGACCTTTTTGGAATGATGTGAAATTAATTCAGTGCCATGAATGACTTCATTACTGTTTGACGATGTTGAGTTCTTGTCGCCATGTGCGGACAAAATTTCAGTGATAACAGATGCCCCCTGATGGATGAGGTTAGGAGCATACGTATAGCCGAAATCCATAAATGTTTCTTCTACTAAGAATGTTGTTGTAAGGGAGAGAAATAGTGAGATCGTGTAGAGCGATCCGTTGGAGAAAAAAGGAACCGGTAGGACCCTACCTTCTGAGAGTTGTGCAAAAAAAGAAAACTGTGTACAAACGAGGCGGGCATGCCCCATGCTCGTGTTATGTAACTCTGAAAAAGGATGACTGAATTTGTTGGTGTAGACAATTGCAGTGCCCTCGGGGGCGGTAATGATAAAGGCAGAAGACAATTCTGCAACGGAACATACTTTGAATAATAGGCAATGATTACGGTAAGAAGCAGCGATGATGATGCAGGCATTGATGGCCCTACCCAGTTCAAAGGTCTTCGGAAAATGACAAATAACTACAATAGTCGCAAAGTAAGACCCACCATAACATGAGAAAGTGTTGGCGTCGAATGTGATGGGGGCCAATGAAAACAGGGTGCAATGATGTTTCACCCTGTGCCATCTGAGATCTCTCATTAAATGGAGAATGAGAATCAAGATACTGTCGCCCTTCTGGAAAATTGTGTTGATGTCGACAAAAGGGGAACATGACTCCCAGAAGCAAAGGGCTTCGTGGAATCTACTGAGGTGAGGAAGTGGCAGAGGTACATTGGACAAAGTCAAGACATGGGAAGACTCAATACTGCCCTTGGTTGGAGGATGTATGAGATAAAAAGTGGCTGCAACCGTGTAACAAGGTCGAGTGTCAGAGGGACGACAAGACTAGTGATTAGTTGTGCCATCGGTGGGACAAGGTGAACAAATTCAGAGGGTAGAGGAAAGTGACCTGTGGAGTACTCTGAAGATATGGATGATGCCGGCAAGGGTAGATGATAAGTAATGCTCCAACCAAGGGTGACATGGGTTGCGTGTGGCCAAAAGGAAGCAAGTCGCCAACGATGACGACAAAAGAAAATGTAATGACTGGAAATAAAGGAATTTGTAAAATAAATAATGAATAATTGTGGGGAGAAACGTACAAATACAGAAATGGGTGCCCCAGTGTGAAATGCGTGCCCCAGGGAGGGCAGAATTTTCTTGGAAAACTGATGAAGGGTGGGGGCCCCATTGGTGAGTTTCTGTATGAGGTAGGTGAAATGAGGATAAGTTTGCAAATGGGCAAACAGATGGTGGATGAAATGGAGGGTTCATGATACTGCGGAGGTGCAGGTAAAAAAGAATAGATCCATAAAGAGATGAGCTGGGAGTCCATGTGGGAAATCTTAGAAAAATGAGGAGAAGGAGTATGTGGCTGATTCACGACATGATGAAAGACTATCGGGACTCCCATCCCTATGGGGTAAAGAATAGCATGAGTGTCAAAAAATGGTCAAAAGGTGCTATGAATGGGACAACTCATGTGGGTAAGAATGCTACCGGGTAACAGTACCGAAGATGCAAATGGAGGTGTGGGTACTGCAGAGCCGGGAATGAGGATCCTATAGGCCAATATCAGTGGGTGTGACTGGAAACGTAAATGCAATACAGCGGGAGAGACTATATGCCAGTGTTGAATATATACCTGAAGGGATGATGTCGATGACCGATGAGTAAGTACCTGTGCACATAACAACCAAATACCCAACGTGAACAATATCTGAAGAGAATTAAAGATATTAGCATGTATTTGACAAATGTGACAATGCGCGTGCGTACCTGACCATGATATGAAGAAAAAGGTGCCTCGGGGGCTCGGGATGAAAAGTGACCCAGGGACATCTATGATGTAGGTGGCGGGATGTTGATCCTGTGGCTGAAGACGGTTTGAAAAATGGACACCTTGGGCTCTTGAAATGGTGAGTGGAAGTTTGGCAAAAGGGCTATATATAGTTGTAGGGCCCACATTACCACCTCATTTGTACCTGTTGCAACAGTGATTGGATGAGCAGATTTCAGAGGAGATTTGGAGATTTAGGGAGGACGAGGCATCCAATCGGTGTTTTGCGAGTATCAGTTTAGTGGTCCAATCATCCTACATAGAAATAGGTTTTCAATTTTTCAGGCAGGGCGGGTACGGGGGGGCATACAAGGGTAATTAGAGGATTTTGTAGGGGGTGTGGGCCCACATGCGCGGGTGATTTGGTGGAAGGTGCACATACGTGCGCGCCTGTCCACCAAATATACGTGCATGGGTGCACGATAGAGGGAATTTAAGGCGCACCCTAGGGGCGCGCCTGTGAGGTGAACAGGCACGTATCAGTGTGCGCCTGTGGGTTGGATAGGCGCGCACCAGTGCACGCCTGTGGGTTGGATAGGCGCGCACCAGTGCGCGCCTGTGGGTTGGATAGGCGCGCATTTGTGTGTAGCTGTATGATGAACAAGCGCACTCAAGAGCGTGCCTGTGCAGTGAACAAGCGTGCATATATGCGCGCCTGTATAGTGAACAGGCGTGCTTGTGTGCGTGCCTATGGGTGAAAAAACCGTGCTTTTGAGGCAAGGTTTAAGGGTAAAAAACAGGTCTATTTGATGTTGTTGATGGGTATCTGAGATGATATAGGACTCTGTGTTGTTTGCAGGTGGCCAGCAGTGACGATGCCAGTGCGGTGACGGGAGCAAGACTGGGCCCAGTTGCGAGAGGCGGTCGCCAATGAGGGGCCTGGGGTGCGGGGGACTTTAGCAACCTATGGGTTGCTAAAGTTTTTTGAGTGCCCATTGATACGGGCTCAGGAGTACTTGCTACAGTTCCTGCTTCAGATGTGGAGTCTGGAGCTACACTACTTCCTCGTGCGAGGAGAGTAGATCCCCTTCACTGTGGTGGAGGATGTATATTTTTTGACTGGGCTCCCCTTTCGAGGAACACCCTTACCGGCAGAGCCTGTGCTGCCAAGGGATACAGCCCTTGCCATGATTGGCACACGATATTGCTCAGGCCCGGACTTTATGTCGGGGACGGTGGTGAGCATCAGTGCCATTGATGCCCTAGCACATCGCTGTATAGCGGCGATGATTGTGCATATATACGGGTCACTTGCGACCCAGTAGATTAGTGGGGGGCAGCTGTTGGTGCTAGAGAGAGTGGTGGTGGGCGGCGAGCGGTTCACATGGGGGCTAACGCTGCATGCGCGGATGATCGCGCAGTTGGACCGTTATCGTTCCATAGGTGCAGGAGAGTTTGCATTTGGCTCGATCCTGGTAGCCTGGTTTTTGGAGAGGGTGCCCATGTTGCACCCGAGAGTTCTTCTAGAGATGTCAGGGGCACGAGAGCCACGATTGAGGTGGTGGTCTATAGTTTTGGTTCGCCACAGTGGTGGCGAAGGTGGCCACTACTTTTCAGTAGAGGCTGCACGGATATGGCGGCATATTCCGCAGGTAGTACTTTGGTATCCCTATGCTGGGGTTGACTTCCGGGCTGACTCGGACATGGTGCTGCCTCCTGGGGAGGGTTTCGACCATCGAGGTACTTTGAGTATTGTGTATGTTTTTGATTTATGTTGTCTTTTGAGATATCAATCCATATGTATGTGATATAGATGATGATACTATCTGTTGTTTTTGTTTTTTGCATGTGCATATGTGGCACCTCGCGGTTGCAAGGTGGAGATGTAGCAAGCGCCAGCTCGACGAGAGCCAGAGGGATGACCGCAGGGGGAGAGGCAGCGGTGGGAGGATGATGTGGGTCGACCAGTAGATCTCGAGAGGGCAGCGAGGCGGCATCGATTTGATGAACCTGGTGCAGGGCCATCACATGCTCCTCCGGCAGCAGCCGAAGTGGACTTTGATGATAGATGTCGTCGTCTGGAGACGGTGTTGCAGGACGTGCCTGAGGGCATGTGAACACGGATCCAGGATGATAGATTCCTGGAGAAGTGTGTGGGATTTCTGCCACCATGGCGGGCTATAGTGCGATGAGCAACTATTCTTGCCGCGATGACTAGTGGATGTCTGCCGCCAGGGCAGGAGGGTCCTATGGGTGGTCCTCCACCACTGCCTGGGGCAGGTGGTGGTGGGCCACCACCTCCGCCTGAGGGGGGGGCAGGTGGTGGCATGATAGAGGCACCATGAGTGCTGCATGATGTATATATTTTTGGTTGTATATAGGCTAGTGAGCCGATTTTTGTACCGAGGTGTTGTGATGGCCTGCGGGCATATGTATTTTTGTTATGTAAACTTTCGGATGGCCGGATAGGCCTTGATATATATATATGCATATACATATTTTGAGATCCTGGTGTCGTTTACATGTGTTTTTTGTTGATGATGATGTATATTCTATCTATATGATGTGACAAGATTTATGAGATGTTTTATGTATGTGTAGCTTGATGTGATATATGCCAATCTAACACCATGTTAGCTATTTCGTCTGTTGTTTGATTCAATTGCCTTGGAATATGTGTAAATGTAATGGAATCAAAATGTTGAGATAACAGTCTAACCTACAGGTATTTGCGAAAGAGGCACGGATCGCGTACATGGTATACATTGTTGAGCTGGAGAACGACTAGTTGAGAGTTGAGGAAGATGCTAAGGTGGCGAATATGATGACGTTGGGCGTCAGCCAGGAGGCCAATGATCACAGTGTACTCGGCTTGGTTGTTGGTTTCTGGTCCCAAACATATGCCGCTTGAATGTAGCATTTCGTGTGAGGGGGTGTATAGAGCCCAAGCCGTCGAAGTGAGATTTTGTGTCCAACTGCTGGTGCCATTGGCGTAACCAATGTGGTAGGCTGGTGGAGGAAGCATCTTTCAATAGCACAAAGGATAGTTTATATGAGAGGGTAGGAGAAAAAAGATTTAAAAACACTAAAAAGAAAAAATAACCTAAAGTAGAATGACTACTTTTAAGCATAAAATTTCTTGAGGTATAACCCATTGACAGGTTCCTTGAGAGAGAGGCCTTCGGGGGAGGCCAGGATGTAGGCACCTTTGGTGAGGCAATGTTGGATGATGTAAGGGCCATGCCAAAGTGACTCAAATTTTCCGTGGCCAAAGGTATCATGAGCGATATCATAAGCTAGGACAAGGTCGCCTTCGCAAAATGACCGAAGGTTGACATGGCGATCAAAGGTAGCCTTGGATCATTTTTTAGCTGTCTCGTTGTTCTGTAAGGAAGATCGACGATCTTCATCTAGGGACTCCAAGTTCAGAAAGCGCTGCTCCATCGGAGCAGTGTCAGGTAATAGCTCAATTGCGATGCGTAGGGTGGGAATTTTGTACTCGATGGGAAGAGTTTCCTCGACCCCATGGACTAAATGAAATGGCGTGAAACCTGTAGTGGTCTTTACTGCCGTTCTATAAGCCTATAGTGCAGAAAATAACATATGATGCCAATTGGTTTTATGTTTATTAACCATGTGCTGTAACATGGTCTTGAGGACTTTGTTCACTGCCTCGACCTATCCATTTGACTGAGGGTAATATGGTGAGGCAAACTCATGAGAGAAGCCTAACCGAGATGAGAGTTTGACGAAGATCTCATTCTCGAAGTGTTTCCCATGGTCGGAAACAAGTTGGAGTGGTACTCCAAAATGGTATATGACGTGATTAAAGAAAAAACACGTTGCAGTGTCAGCGGTGTTGTTGAAAGTGGGCATAGCTTTGGCCCATTTGGTGAAGTAATCAACGACAACAACAATGTATTTGTGACCATTGCTGGAGGGGGGATTACAAGTCATAAATTCGATGCCCCATTTACAAAAAGGGCCCGCAATAATGACAGGGTGAAGAAGAGTAGAGGGAGCTCGGGCTTTGTTGGCGTAGAGATGACATTGCTCACATCATTTCACGGCATGAATGCAACCATGAAACAAGGTAGGCCAAAAGTAACCAGCTCGGATAATCTTTTGAGCCGTGGATATACCCGAAAGATGGCCCCCACATGTGCCGTTGTGGCAGTCGTTTAAGACTCTGTCAGCCTCGTCAATAGTTAGGCAACGACGAAGAATGGTGTCGACGCCCCGCCGGTATAGGATGTCTCCCATGAGGAGATAACAGGGGGCCTGATGGCAAATATGTCATCGATCATCTCATGAAAGGTGGTTACCAAACTTTTGAGTTCGTAGGTAGACGAGAAGGTCGCCATACCAAGGATCATCTGAAGCGATGTAAAAGAGATGTGCGTCGGGAAAGTCGGTATTGACGGGGGCATTGATGGTGTCAGAGGGGAGGGTCGTGACAAGTTCGGCGAGAACAAGGGCCTTCTTACTCTGAGGTGTTGAGAACTTGAGGTCGTACTCCTGGAGGATAACGATCCATCGAGCGATTTTTCCGTTAACTTGTCAACGGCTGAGCAAGTATTGCATAGGGTTGGAATCTGCGACAACCTTTGTGGTGCGAAGCAGAATGTAATGGCACAGTTTCTGGACTGCGAGGACAACTGCAAGAGCAAGTTTCTCTTCGTGTTTATACTTCAAGGTTGGCCCTGAGAGGTTCTTACTAATGTATTAAATGACGTGTTCATGATTGTCATCTCCGAGCTAGACGAGGACGCCGGCTACTGATACAGCTGATGCTGATACGTAGAGGATGTAGTCGCGATTGTAGTCAGGTGAACTAATCAAAGGTGCATTTGAAAGCGCTGATTTAAGATCGTCGAATGATTGTTGGGCATAGTCATCCCAATGAAAGGGGATGTCGTGATGTAGTAAGCGAAGGAAACCATGTGCGCGGATGGTGTAATCTGGGACAAAGCATCGAAGAAAGTTAGCTTTTCCCTGAAGACTCTGAAGTTACTGTAAATTCCGAGGAGGTGGAATTTCGGTGATAGCTTTGACTTTGAGGGGGTCCACGGTAATACCGCTTTGGGAAATGATAAAACCGAGGAGGTGCCCTGTGGTGACGTAGAACACGCACTTGAGAGGATTCAAGCAGATGTTGTACTGGCAACATCGTTGAAATATGATTCATAAATCATTGAGATGTTGGGTGCGTTTCTTAGATCGACCTGTGAGATCATCCAAGTAGGCGAGGATGATTTCATCCAGATCATGAAAGACGTATGCCATCGCCTGCTGGAAAGTTGCGCCGGAATTTTTTAAGCTGAAAGGCATGACACGATATGAAAAAGTACCCCATGGGGTAATGAATGCGGTTTTATATTGATTGGCTGGGTGAATTTGAATTTGGTTATAGCTAGAGAATCCGTCCATAAAGGAGAGAACCTCAGGACCAGCGCAGTCGTCGATAATTTGATCGATGAAAGGCGTTGGAAAGTTGTCTTTTGGACATGCGTTATTGAGATCGTGAAAGTCTGTGAAAACACATATCGTGCCCTATTTTTTGTCGACGGGTACAGGGTTGGAAACCCATGAAGTGTAAGCGATGGGGTAAATAAACCCAGTCATACGTAGTTTGTCAATTTCAGCTTTGATAGCCATGACCTTGGATGGGTGTAGCAGTCGTTGTTTCTGGCGAACTGGTGTGATGTCAGGTCAGGTGTCGATGTGATGCTCGACAATGGATGGGTCAAGGCCAGGCATTATGTGTATGACCAAGTGAAAATATCCCTATATTCTTGGAAGAGGGCTTTATATGTGGTGATTTCCTGAGGAGTGCAAGCAGCTCCAATGATGATTTCTTCGACGATGACGTTTTTAATGGAAATGTCGATTTTGATGGTGGGGGAAATGTTGGCCATATTACCTTCTTCAAAAGCGTCAGGGGCAGGAATGAGATTGTTGAACCAATCGATAGGCCCAGATGGGATAAAATCTTTGGTTTCGACCGCGTAAATGGGGTTTTGGTTAGGAGGCATGAGGGCTTCCTGTGGAAGGAAGAGTGCACGATGATGTAGTGCGTCCCAGGGAGAGTCTGGGCGGTGTAGCTCTTCCAGTATTTCCTCGTTGCATTGGAAACGACGGGAATATAGGGGATCATGAAGAGTGACCTCAGTGATGGAGTGGTTTCCCCCTGTTGGAGAAGCGGAGGGAGAAACGTTAGGCGAGGGTGAGGGTTCACTTGACATGAACCATATATTGAAGTACTGAGGGGTACCCGTGGTGGTTGGGTGGAGAGTGTCCGTAGATGGATGAGTAGGAGAGTTGGGGGGGTTGCGGGGTAAATCCTCAGAGATATCATTTGAGAAACATGGAGGCATTGGGAGTGCCTCGGGCTCGGGAGAAGTGATATGAAGATCCTCGAGTGACGGGGTAATGTCAAGTATTGCCTCTGCAGGTTGGTGAAGCAGGGTCAATTAACGTTGCCTGTATACAAGGATCACAGGGCACTGGTATGTAAAATGAGCTAGTGAATCACAGAGAGAGCAAGGACATCTCATACGTTCATTGACTGAAGTAGTGACATAGCGAATGTCAGTGATGTTGGACGAGGATGTAGCAGGGCGTGGATTGTTCTGGAAGTTCTGGCGTATGGCCGTTAATGTCTGCCGAAAGCGTGGCAGTGATGGGCAATGATGGGTGTAATGGCCATATTCAAAACATATAGCACACGCATATTTGGTCCTCAACCCTTTACTACTGGAAGGTTGGGTGGTAGGGGGGGGACTAGCAGTAGTAACGGGTGTTGTGGGAGTTTGATTGGGGGGAATCAAATTCCGTAATTCAGGTAGGGATGGGAAATTGTTGGTTTGGTGGCCCTCTTTCTCACATAGTGCGCAAGGTGGTGGGATGCGTGGAGGTAGTGGAGCGGTGGGCTCTTTCTTCTTCCTCCTACCCCCAGCTGTAGCAGGGGGGGTAGTGAGTATGGGGGTAGTGGGGGTAAGGACATGAATCATCATGGGGATTCCTTCCTGTTGGGGAAGGGATGGTCGAGGGACCATCTCTGGTGGGTGTAAATACCAAACTGGGATGTCTAACACCATATTCGGTAGTGTGAGCGTTGTGGCTACCTGAAAAGCTTCTATACCTGGTGGAGGGTAAAAGAAGGGAATTTGCGTGAGAGGTTGGGGAACTGTCTCCCAAATGGGACTATGCCCCTGAGGGGACATGGATTCGTGGACGCTTGAGGTCGACGAGTGCCCAGGAGGCTCCGGCTGGAGTGGTTCTACGACTATTGAGACATCAGGAATGACGGAAGCCTCCTGAGGAGGAAGAGTATCCTCCATGTGAGTTCTGTTAGATGAGATGACGCATACTTGATTAGTAGGGTGAAGGAGTGGTGGTGCTCCATGGTACGTCCCTAACAAGGATGGATCTTTAAAAATCCCAGGACCCATCTCGACGAGTGGATATGCATCTTTGTTGGTGTGAATGAGAGGAAGAATGTTATCGAGGTTGGAAGATGGGTTAGGCTCATAATGTGAGACTTGGTCGATGGTCACAATCTTCCCGTTGTGGGGGAACATGATTGTCTGAAAGATGGAGGATGCCACTGCCTTCATAGCATACATGTAGCTACGTCCGAACAAGATATTGTAATCGAGCAGAGCGTCGATAACTTTAATGTCAATGAGAATAGTTTTTCCCCCGAGTTCAACGGGGAAATTTTGGAAGAGCCCTTCAGGAGATGATGGTCATCCTTCATAAGCTCGTAAGGTGATGGCGGAGGGTATGAGTTCCGAGGAACCAAGTTTCTGCCATACTATTTTGGACATGATGCATGTAGATGCACCTTCATCGATGATACACCGATGAACGATGATGTTCCGTATTTTTACTGGTATTTGAATAGCGACCAGGGTGGGAAAACAAGGTTCGTTGTTATCAAGATCAAAGGTGATGAGTCGAGTATCTGCAGGGTCGACTGCCCCCAAGGCAAAAAGTAGAGATTTCCATTGTGAAGGACAAGTCTAGAGGACTTCCAAGACTGACATGGCAGTTGGGGATTGTGCTAAGTCATCGACCAAGCTATAGTTGTGGGTGGCCCTAGCCTGTGGGTTGTGGACATTCCTGCACAGGGGGATGTGAGGGATGCATAATGGTGGTTCAGCGAAAGGGTGAGGGATCACCAACAGGGGTCCCGTCGGTGTAGGGTTTGTCTCTGGAGAGATAGAAGTAGACGCAGCTGGATACTGATGATTTCGTGTTTGCAGAAGGATTTCTTCCTCGCTGGTGAGGAGAATTGTACGTTCTGCTGGATTATTGGGGTTGTGGTATTGACCCACCTAAGGTGGGGGATGTTGTGTGTCTTGTTGGGTGTTTATCACACCTTGATGTGGGATGGGATTTTGTAGCACAACAGGAGGGGGTTGTTGCACGTATTTTTGTGGTGCCTGCTGAGGGGCAGTTTGTGCAGTAGAAGGGGGAAGGCTCCCAGAGTCTTTCAACTATTTGAAATCAGCGATCTGGGGGAAATGGTGAGTGTAATGACCGAATTCACCACAAAGGGCACAAGGGAAGATGGTTTTAACATTATTCCTCCCTTGGTGTTTGTTATTATTTCCCCCTTGGGGGTTTTGGTTCCCTTGGTTCTGATTGCCCCCAGTGGGTTGGTGCTATGGGGGTTGATTCCCACCTTGACCAGGGTTGTTATTGTTCCTGTTCCATCATTTCTTCTTGGCATTGTTCGAAGGGTGAGTTGGGTTGGCTGTGCTCAACTGTTCAAAATTTTGGTATTGTTGAGCAGCAGAAGGTTGAACAAAATTTACCCCCGCATGTGGGTGTGGGGGAGCCATGGGTTGTGGAGGACCAGGAAATGGGAAGTATGGATTTTGGGGTGGTATCGGTCCATAAGGTACATAGGAAGGCATATTTCTTTCACTAGTACTATAAGTTGATGTTGAGGGAGTACCACTATTTGTAGGGATAGGTGGATGTATGGGAGGTGCCTGTGGTGGTCCACTGATAGGTGGAGGTAGAGAAACATTATATGACTGTTGATAAGGGGGTGGGGGGTAATAAGGAGTTCCCCCATATGCTAGTGGGTATTGAGGTGTTCCATACATCGGTGGTGGTTGGGGTTGTGGACCATGGTGTGTGGTGGCACCTATTAGTCCGTCTGCTGAGTGAGACATCCCAGGTTTGTCTTGGCCAAATGCCACAGGTTTTGAAAGATCAGGAAGTACTATGTATAAGTACCCTGACTGTGCATAGATGAGGTCATATTGTTGGGCCTTACTGATGGCTTCCTTTTCTGATTGAGGGAAGGTGGAAGCTACATCCTTTCCAAGGAGAGAGACAAGTGATCTAAGAAACCAGTCGAGACACTGTTGCTTGGTGGTTTTTGATTTACACAAACTACATCGCCTATGCCACTCATGAATGTGGTCAGTGATGTGGGTGGATGAGGTTTGTTTGAAGTTAGACAGTAGTTCTAGACCATTATCATGGCAGATGGGTAATTGGAAAAAGGTCAAGAATGCTTTGGCCAATGACTCAAAGGTCGCATGGGACCCTGATTTTTATTCGACATACCATTTGGCTGATGGGCCAGTAAGTGTGCATTGAAATAATCATAGTCTGATGGAATCATCCATGATGCTATTAGAATAACACCATAGATGAAAGGTCACGATGTGGTTGGTAGGATCATCCCCTGCCTTTCCTTCAAACTTGGGTATGTATGAAGGAAGTTTTGGTTGCATTGCAGGCCATGTGGCATCATGCAATATAGGATCATTCGTGAGTTTGGTGAGATCCGGTATGTTGAGAGAGGCCAAATATGGCATCTGTAGTGGGGGGGTTAGCTCTGGCCATTGTGTGTTGTGAACCTGACCCTTGATGAGGACTAGGTGGTTTGGTGCTCCCTCCTTGAGGGGAAGTGGTTCCTCCGCTCCCGTGTAAAGGAGAGCGAGTGAATGGATGACTTTGGGACGTAGACCCAAGTAATGTAGAACCAAGCAAAGTGGATCCTAAGATAGTAGCACTCACCGGAGTGTGGGAAGGAGGTACCGATGAGCGGGTATGACCAGATACTCCCCCTAATATAGGTGGGAGGTTGAGCAAGCATCGTGAACGAAGGGGGTTCTGTGGTTCCCCTATGATGTCAAACTAGTTGTGTGAATGTGTGCCAAAAGTGGTGAGAGAAATACAGAAACAAGAGTCTTTGCTGGGACTAGTTACACAATATATATATCAAAGTCAAACTATAATCAAATGTGCATCATACATAAAATGAGAAAGAAGCATATATATGGGTAAGAGGGTTTTTTCCACATGGGGGAATCAAAAGAAAGAAAATGCTCGTGTCCTAGAAGACGTAACGTCCTTCCTCTCAAATAGCATTGGACCTTCCAATAGTACTTAATAGTGGGGTTTGAAGTCACTTGAAAAGACACTAGTGAAGGATGAAACAATTGGTTATAATGAGGGGTAAAGGGGGCATATCCCGAAAGAGCTGGCGATACTTCCCAATAGCCACACAAAATCCAATCAAGGTGTAATTGCAGCCCACAATCGCCACCTGGGTAGATGTCCTAAAGTTGGTCACTAGGTACCTCGGTCAAAGTTCAACATTTAGATTTTCGGCCTAAGAAATGGGTCATGGGCTGGATCCCGTCCAAGAGGTGGGTGCCTTAAGGGGGGATGCACAGAACAATCGGACCTCGGCCTTCAACCCTTCACGGGTATCTCCCTGCCTTATGGTGATTGGAACACTTGACTTGGAGGATTTTAAGTTCCCTATTTGACAACCTCTATATTCTATCAATGTGAGAACCAGATAACGGGGAGTTATTTGGATGCCTATCCTCGAAATTCTACCTAGACTAAAAAAAATTCTTTTGGCACCTCCTGTGGAGGAAAACTTAGTGAGTTTTTAGAATTTTTTTAGATGAAGTTGTTTTGTGAGGCTGGGGGTGAGAACCAACCTTGTTTGATAAAAAGTGGGAGTGGATAGTCCTGTCAAGAAAAGATGGGGTATTTTCGGAATCCCTTTGGAGGAAACTTACTTAGACCTCCATGTTTCGAGAAGAGGCTATGTGAGTGATGAGTGACTATTGTGTGTGAGTGAAAGTGTGCCAAGTTTTAGTTAATTAGATGTCACCTTGCTGCATGTGGACTTCGCTTGGTCCTTACAAGAGTTTGATTACCTAATTAGCTAGATGTCATTGGTACAACCTTGCAGAATTCAAAAGCCCTAGGAATCTAGCATGTGGACATGTGGGTCCGTTACTATCCTTTATCTCCCTATGATTATGTAATCTAGAAAAAACATGAAACTATCCTAGATTGAACATGTGGGCATGTATGGGCCCGTTACCACCTTTAAACTCTCCTAGTGTTTTGATCTAAGAAAGCAAAATTCCAACCACTATTCTATCTTTGCAGCATGTGGGCATGTATGGGCCCGTTACA
>ML798626.1:472781-482885 GCA_009831015.1 Picea engelmannii | reverse complement strand
GGCATATTGTTTCAGCTGATGGGGTTAAGATTGACCCAAAGAGGGTAGAAGCAATTAAAAATCTGTCTCTTCCTAGATCAAAGAAAGACATTCAGTCTTTCCTTGGGACTATTAATTTTGTCAGAAGATTCATAGTGAATTTTACTGAACTCACAAAGCATATCACTGCTATGTTGAGGAAAGACTCTGAGTTAAAGTGGACTGAAGCAGCTAGACATTCATTCAATGCCATCAAGGAAGCTATCACAACAGCCCCTGTGTTGATCAGCCCTGATTTTTCCAAGGTATTTTACATTTTTGCATTCGCTTCCAATGATACGATCGCAGCAGTACTCTTGCAGAAGAATGCTAATGACCAAGAGTAGCCAGTTTCCTTCTTAGTAAGGTCCTGAGGGACGCAGAGGTAAAGTATGAGTTGTTGGAAAAACAATCATATGCACTTGTCAAGTCACTAAAATCTTTTAGGGTATACATTCTTCAGGCAAAGGTAATATATTTTGTTCCCTCCAGTTCAGTTAAAGATGTTCTTGTCCAACCTAACATTGATGGAAAAAGGAGTAAGTGGATAGCCAGATTGAATGAGTTCGATGTTGAAATCAAACCAGCAAATCTAGTGAAAGGCCAGGGTCTTGCCAAACTCCTGGCAGAGGAGAATTGCAGGCTACTTGACATAAATCTGATGAGTATTGATGCAGAAAATGTTTCATCTTCAGAGAAAAAAGAAGGTGAGTGAATGCAGGTTTCATCTCATCTAGCTGATTGCAAGTGGTACAACCATATCATTCAGTTTCTACAGACTTTATCAGTCCCATCAGATTTGACAAAGACTCAAAGAAGGGATTTGAAGCTTAGAGCTATAAACTTTTGCATCAATGATAATTTGCTATTCTGGAAGAATCCCATTGGTTTGTTATTGAGGTGTGTAAATCAAGAAGAGGCAGCTAAAGTCATGTGTGAACTTCACAATAGTGAATGTGGAGGACATCACTATTGGAAAACCACAACACACAAAATCTTAAGATCTGGTTACTATTGGCCATCCTTATTTTCAGATGTATATGAGTTTGTGAAAACATGTGACAAATGTCAGATATTTGAAGGTAAACAACAATTGAAGTCCCTTCCTCTCAAACCTATAGTGGTCACGGGGCCTTTCCAGCAGTGGGGCCTCGACTTCATAGGTGAGATTCATCCACCTTCCAGTGGTCAGCATCGGTGGATCCTGGTTGCCACCGATTACTTTACAAAGTGGATTGAGGCTATTCCCACCTGGAACGCCAATCACATGGTCATCATAAACTTTCTGCAGGAGAACATATTTGCCAGATTTGGCTGCCCCAAGAGATTGGTCACAGATAATGCTGCTGCATTCAAAGATAAACACTTGGTGAAATTGTGTGAAGAGCTGGGAATTTAGCTAGTACATTCCACGACCTACTATCTACAAGGGAATGGTTTAGCTGAGTCATCAAACAAGAGTTTAGTCAGAATCATAAAGAAGCTGCTTGAAAAAAATGCCAGAGGTTGGGATTCCAAACTAAAGTTTGCCTTGTGGGTTGACAGGGTAACATGTAAGAAATCAATTGGTACATCTCCTTTCAATTTGGTATATGGTACTGAGGCCATATTTCTTGTTCAACTTGCATTATCGATTTCTAAATTCTTACAAGAAACTTATTCTGAATCAAATGATTTGACTAGGAGGATCCATAATTTGGTAGAACTACAGCAAGATAGAGAGCATCTCTTGGAAAAAACTAAATTGCATCAGGAAAAGATCAAGCAAACTTTCGACAAGAAAGTCAAATCAGATGTCTTCAAAATAGGAGATTTGGTCTTAAAGTGGGATGCAGCAAGGCAGGAGAAAGGGAAACACGAAAAATTTGAGGCTCTTTGGACAGGTCCTTTTGTCATAACAACAGTGCAGCAGAACAATGCCTTTTTTCTCCAAACTCTTTCAGGCGAGCCAGTATCAGGGGGCCCTTTCAACGGGTGCTTCCTGAAGATCTATTTCTCATAAGGCTTCCTTTGAAGCCAGGTTCTTCTTGTACATATTTTCTTTTTCAGTTCTGTTTTCTTTATTTCTGTCATTCAAATAACTCCATGCCCAATGGTACTAGCAACTATTTTTCAAATGTCTGTTTCAAATTGCAATAAGGCTATTGAGTCTAGATAGGTTCTTGGTCACCTCATGGGGAGATGCCCATCCCAGTTGGAGCCAAATGTTAACTCCCAAAATGAAACCATCCTTTGGGTTGAATTTTGTAGTGGATAGCATGGCTATCAGTAGTGTCCTCAAGTTATTCTTTAGTTTTTATAGCTGCAAAAAATTAGGTTTTGGTTTTGTCTTAGAAAATAATTTGACCCATAAAGTCTTCTTTTCAAAATTTTACATTATCCACTTTCCACAGCTAATGTGTGTCCAAAATTTGAATGTGCGCTGTGGAAAGTGGCGACTTTCAACAGCTAAGGAGCACTTTCCATAAGTCTTTGCGTTGTTGAAAGTGGCGGATTTCAAATGTGCAAGGATCAGTTTCACGGGTCGTGCGCTGTTGAAAGTGCATGTTTTCCGCAGCTAAGAAGTGTTTTCTACAAAGAGGTGCATTGTTGAAAGTGCATACTTTCCGCAGCTATGGAGCGGTTTTCACAAGGTCGTGCACTGTTGAAATTCAAGACTTTCGACAGCTAACAGGGGTTTTCCACAGGGTCACGCGCTGGCGTAAGTGGCAAGTATGAACAACTGACAGAGGCGTTTTCCACGGGCTGTTGTTGAAGAAAGTGGGAATCATGTGCTTGATATCCACGTCTGAAGGTAATGATGATATGATCATCCCACGTCAGGAAAATCCAAATCATGCACTGATGAGAGTGGGTAATGATGGAAACTCAATATTGCACACCAGAATAGGATTGTGATGTGAAGTCGGCTCGGAAAATCACGCTCAACACTCATGGCATCTGAGATGGAAAGTTCAAGTTCAGTAGTTTAGGTACAGAGGAGGTACCGTCGGCCTGACAATATCAAATCGAATTGTGGTTTTCATATCACACATTGTGCCAGGAAGTCTGTTGAAGTTTCATTTGTTTCAAATAGAGCTGAAGCCCGAACTGCTTTGAACAGTGCAGAACCTCGGCTTGATTGGCAGTTGCAGGGGTTACAAATTGTCGGGATTTTCGAGCTACAGAAAGGTGAGAAAACGCAGTGGTGCTCTACTTAAGAGAGAGTTGGATAACCTGTCCTTTTTACAAACACATCCCGAAGTCCAGAAGCATTTTTCAAATGCAGGGTGTATTGATTTTGTTGAAAGATTGCAAGTTGGTTGCCACCAGGCTACAACAAAATCCTTTGCCAAGACTTTCGATGGCAATAAAGCTCGCGTCAGGCCTGTGTAAATTAGAGTGAATGAGGCTGTCATTGCCGCAGCTACAAGTTTACCAAGAACCGGTCAAAGCTGGTTTAAAACCACTGCTCCCAAAAATTTGGATTTCAGAGTTTATCTGAAAGAGGGGTACAGGCACAAAGCATGGAAAAAGGGTATGCTAGTTTCTTACCTAGACGAAGAATGGCAGGAATTGTTCAAAGGTATCCAATTGTACATTACCTCGGAGGGAAGATATGATAAACTAATGATGTGCCACTTCAAACTACTAGATCATTTCACAGGCAAGACCCCTCTTAATTTGCCTTATTTCCTACATAAAAGTTTGACTAAGGTTTGTAAGAAGATTAGAGCTCAACCCTTGAGCATGAAAACTACTCTGTGTCACTTCGGCCTCATAAAATTGATTATCATGGAGGAATTTAAACAACAGGGAAGGAGTTGGGAACATTTCCTATTCTGGGAAGGTTTTGAAACACAGAACCAGATTGCAAATGAACAGGTGAAGAGTTCAAAGAAACAATCCTCTCCTCAAAGTAGTTCAAGAAAAAGAAGGACCCTGCCAAGACCTACAGAGGACAGAATTTCTGGAGTAAAGCCCCTCAGGTCAAAGAAAAGGTTAAATTTTGAGCAGAACATAGAGTAGACCACATAGTAGAATACAGAGCATCCTACAAAGAAAAGTACAGGGAAGAATATATTAAACTTGCCCTATTCAGATTCAAAATCAGAGCAGCAAGATCAATGCCCTGTCACCAAGAGTCCTGAGCAGTTAGCTGAGTGTGCACAGAACTATGAAACCTTCAATAAGATAGAACAGGGAGAATCATAAAAAAACTCCAAATCAAAGATGTCTCAGAAGATCAAGCATCTCAAGGAGGTAATTGCCCAGCAAGAGGTCTTGGAGCGGGTGATTAAAGAAAGGTATAAGAAGTTATCGGATAATTTCACCAAGACCAATGCTGCGTTTGAAAGATTGGCTAAAGAAAGTGTTAGAGAGAAGAAGAGGAAGAAAAATCTCACCAAAGACTACAACAGCTTGTGGTGGATTTCCAAATGTCTCAAAAGGCAGATAAGGAGGTTGAAACAAAAACTGAGCCAAAAAACCCATCCAGATCTGAAGGTACTCACTCAAGTTGTCGTTAATATGCAAGGTGAGAAATCGAAGACTCACTGAGTTTTGTTGAAATCAAATTTTGGATGTGAAAAATCATTTTAATCACAATCGGGACTTTCAAGAGCACAAAGATATTATTTTATGACCCGTTAGCGGTGGAAAGTGACGGCTTTCAACAACTAACTCGCAAAAAATTAAACGAGTGCGTTGTTGAAAGCTGGAAAAGTAATTTTGAAGCCAATGAAACGACAGTTCATTCCAAACGTGTTTTGAGCGAGCTCCAGTGTATCAGTGGGCTCTCATATAATGCAAAAGGTTCAGCATCAGGGATTCAAGAGAATTTTGGGAACACATGCAAAACCATTTCCTCAAAAATCGATCATAAACGTTGGGAAATCCAACAGTCAAAGATAGGTGTCCTACTATTTTTCAGCACATTGCAGATACTAGGAGCTGAAGGATGCAGATGGCGATTTTGGAGATTGAAGATAGTTCGACTATTAAGTTTAGTTGTTAAAGACTTTATTTTTAAGTTGTTTAAATAGAATTGAGTTGTCTTTATTAAATACAGATCCATGTTTTTAGGATCTTTATAACTGTTTGTAAGAGGCTATAAATGCCTGTTTTTGATATGAAACAAGGGTTCAAACTGGGAAACATTTTCATGCTAATGTATAGACTCTTTTTACATAAATAAAGTGGAGTTTCCTTTCGTTTCCAATACCAGAATTGTTCATATTTCATTCTTTGTACTTTAATTTCAGTTTATTTTAGTTCATAAAGACTGTTATCTCTTTGTTGAACTCATAGGCTTGAAATTAGAGGATTCCTTGCTATCTTGTATTAGGCCCTACTTTCACTAGTATTGGCAAATCGAGAATAGTTTTCTTTATACTCTATTTCAATTATAGGATCTGGTTATTGTTTACTGAAAGCACTTTATCTTTGAATGTGTGATGAGTTGTTTCTTATACAAACCATTGAAGACCCCATTGTCCCAAATACATAAAAACCATTATTCTTAAGTTACCAAGCACCTTTGGTCTGCAACTACAAAGGGTTTCTTGGAGTGATAACAAATTGGCGTCGTTGCCGGGGAGAGGATATTGAAGCTCAGCTTCTCTGGGAGACGAAATAGATCTAGTTCTTGATGATAGAAAAGAAGTAGACACTATCAGGTTGTACATTTTCTATCTGGAAACTCCATTGAAATGAGGTGGCTCCTAAAAGAGATCACACCAGGGCAAACCCAGAAGGCCCATTGACAACATCAGTTCCTGATCCAAAGAAGATCATCAGCAAGGGAAAAGCTTTACAAAGACAGGCTTCTAGATCTGCAAGTGCAATTGATTCAGGTATTCAAACTGACACTCATCCTTCCATATCTAAAAAGTCTTTGGTTGAATCCCCTGCTGAAACTCAAAATTCCCAGGAAATTGAAAGTTCATCTCAAGTTTCTAAGGTAGAAGAACCTTCATTTTCTTCTATTATTACTGATTCTGTTCCGGAGATTGACATTGCATCCCATCCAAAAGAAGTGAATACAGAAGCCTCCCGACAGATAAAAAATTCTTCTTCATCTTCTTTCGATTCATCACCCATCAAGCCTTTGAAAGGTGTCTTATACACTCACACTAATATGCCTGTTCTTGAAGACATCCTCCACGATCTGTCCTCTAAAGGAGAAGAAAATCTAGCCTTGTTGCTCAGTCAGTTTTATAAAGCCTCTTATTTCCCACCTACTTTTGAAACTTCTTCTCAGGGTGAAGTAAGACAACCATTCTATTCTAACTCGGGCAATTCATCTCCTCCATCATCTCCTATGTGTTCCTCATCTCCTCTAGCATATCTTGCAAGTTCCTCTTCTGTATCAATCACCAAGACTATCATGGCTGCCCCTTTGACCAGAATGGAACAGATCTTGGCAAACAGATATGCCCCACTTGTATTTCCAAATCCTTTGTCTGCCATGCCAACCGATGGCTATCATAAATACATGCCAAAATTTAGAGGAGCAGGAGAGTATACTGCTGAAGAACATATTGAAGAATTTTATGCTTATGCCGAAAATATCAATATCTCAAAAGAAGATGTGTGGACTAGAGTTTTCGTTCAGAGTTTGGATGGCCAAACCCGAAAGTGGTTCAAAGAGATACCAGCAAATTCAATCACTGGCATTGAACAATTAGATGAGGTATTCTTGAAGCATTGGGGATAAATAATGGATCTGTTGTACTACATTTCTGAGTTTGGAAATTTGAAGAGGGAGGATGGAGATTCAGTCTCAGATTTTATCAAGAGATTTAATAAAATGTTTGGCAAGATCCCTGTAGAGATTAAACCAAGTGATGCATCGGCAAAGATCACATTTTCTACTACCTTTGATTCAGATTTTTGTCTTATCCTTAGAGAAAGATGATCAGCCACGTTTTCTTTAATGCAAGATGTCGCCCTCGAAGTTGAGTCAAACATCACAGCATCTCAGAAGCTTAAGGGAAGGGATGAGAGGAAGAAGTCTGCTGTCGAGTCCTCTTCTTCTTCTAACAGCAAAATGGAAAAGATGGCTAAGATGTTGGATAGTCTAAAATCTAAAATGTCAAATTTGAAGGTGCAGAATCAACAACTAGCAAGGGAAAAAGAGCCAAATGCTTTTGCCCCAGAAATCCAAATGATTTTCCCTATAGAAGGAATAATCCACAAACTCAGATTCTGCAAAGAGATAGGAATTCTAATGAAGATCAGAGGATAAAATTCCCTCTTCAGAATGTAGTGATGGACGAAGACAATGGAGAAGATCAAGAGGATGGGGAAGGCGACATTCATTGTGTTGGAGAAGAGACAGGGAAGTATTATCTAACACAACAAGATTATGAGGAATCATTAATGACTCAATAGATAGAAGATGATCTCCTTGGTGATGGCATTTTCACAGCAGAGGATAAGAACATATACAACCTCCGATCTAAATCTAATGCTGCTCAAGCAGATGCATCAACCTCTCCTGAAAAGATTGTTGCCCCTGTCAACCAAAAAGACCATACATCAGAAGATCAGCCAGCAAAGTCTTCAAAGGTGAAAGAATCAGCTCCTCCCAAGAAGACTGTTGCCCCTGTCAACCATCAAAATCTAGAGAGTCAGCCTCCTGTTGAACAGTAGAAGAATCAGGAAGCCCCTTCAAGTCAGGTAAACATTTCTGATAAAAATGATGATAAGGTTCCATATTCTTTTAATTTTGAGGCTGAAATACAAAAGATTAAGATTCCTATTCCTCTTGTTGAGCTGATGAAAAATGAGATGTTTAAAAAGGATATCCTCAAAACTTTAGATCCCCAGTCTGTATCTCATTCTACTGATATCCTCAACATTTATGATGATAAGCCAACCATCACTCTGGGCCAAATGGTAAAAGACAGATATGAAAGCTGTCCTCCCTTCTACATCTCTTTAAATATTCATGAAAAAACACTGCACAATTATTTGTTGGACTCCGGTGCTTCACACAACTTGATGCCAAAAGCTGTCATGGATGAGCTTGGGATGGAGATCACCAAGCCTTATCATGACCTTTTCTCCTTTGATTCTCGAAAATTCAAATGCCTTGGGATGATTAAGGATTTGGCTGTAACCTTGACCCAAGCATCAATGAAGACAATGGTGATGGACATAGTGGTGGCTGACATACCCCCAAAATTCGGTTGCCTTCTATCAAGATCGTGGATGAAGAGACTAGGTGGCACTCTTCAAATGGATCTCTCTTACGCTACTATCCCTGTTTTCAGAGGGGTGAATAGAAGACTTTACAGGGAATATCAGTTGGCATATGTGATCAGTGATGAGAAGAATCCATCCAATCATCTTATTTATGCAGTCGACACAGATATGGGATCTTGTATCTTGCAAATTAACGATTCACTGCCTAATACATTGCTGCTCAGAAAACCCACAGATCAGATCACAGTTTAGCCCACAGAAATAGTAGAGGATGATCTCTGGACCATGTTCTTTGATGGTGCTTGCACTAAGGACTCAGCTGGGGCAGGAGTGGTATTCATTTCTCCCTCTAAGAAAACTTCTCATTTGTCCTTTAAACTTGACTTTAAAGTGACTAATAACATTGCTGAGTATGAAGCACTACTTTTGGGGATGAACGCAACAAAGGAGAAGGGAATTAAGAAATTGCAGGTGTTTGGAGATGCAGATTTGATTATTCATCAGGTGAATAAGTCCTTTCAAGCCAAGCATGTCAGGCTGAAGGCATACAGAGATGAAGTACTGAAGGCAATTAGTAATTTTGCAGATTTTAAGATTTCATTTGTACCTAGAGCCATGAATGAATTGGCTGATTCATTGGTTGTGTTCTCTTGTGCATTCATACCTCCTCTGCCTCACAAATTGTCTTACAAAATTCAAGTTAAATATAGGCCCTCTCTTCCTGATAATGTAAAATTCTGGAAAGTTTTTGAGGACGATGCTGAACTCACCTGATTCCTTGCAGTGATAGATGAGTTTGCAGATCTGTAGATTGATCAGGAGAATCAACATGACAATGAATTTGAGCAGCAAAAGATGAAGAGCAAAATTGCAGCTCATGAAATAGTTCAACTATCCACTAACAGAATTCCTAAAGGTTTGGTCCCGTTGGAAAGGTTGTTCGATAACAACGATGTGGCTGTCAAATTGCAAAGCGAAGAAAAAGAGTCAGATGTTTTTCAATATAATGTGGCCAGTGAACAATATCCCAAACATGTCAACTTGGCCTCACATTTGATTGAAAACAAAGGGCTGATTATGGAGATTTGCTGAAGGAATTTGTAGACATCTTTGCTTGGCAGTATGATGATTTAAAGACCTTTGATACAGAGGTGATTCAACATAAAATTCCCTTGAATAAAGACACCAAACCATTCAGGCAGAATCTTAGAACCTTTAACCCTTTGTTGCTTCCCACAATGGAAAGAGAAATTAAGAAACTGTTGGACGACCGCATTATCATTCCTCTCAGGTATTCAGAATGGATTGCTAATCTTGTGTTGGTTAGGAAGAAGAATGGGGAGATCAGACTCTGCGTTGACTTCAGAAATTTGAACAAATTCTCTAGGAAAGACAACTACCCTCTGCCTAAAATGGATCATATGTTGCAGAAGGTGTCAGGATCAAAGGTAATGTCCTTTATTGATGGTTTTTCCGGATACAATCAGATTGCTGTCCATCTGGAAGACAAAGAAAAAATTGCCTTTACCACTCCATGGGGTAGGTTTATGTACGAGAAGATGCCCTTTGGATTGATGAATGCAGGGGCAACATTCCAAAGGGAAATGGGCATTGCTTTCGTTGGGGAGAAAGATAAATTTGTCTTGATTTATCTCGATGATATCACTATTTTCTCAAGCAGCCACGAACTTCATTTGCAACACTTAAGAAGGACATTTATGAAATGTCGAAGGTATGGCATCTCTCTTAATCTGAAAAAATCAAATTTTTCACTTAAGGAGGGAAAACTACTTGGGCATATTGTTTCAGCTGATGGGGTTAAGATTGACCCAAAGAGGGTAGAAGCAATTAAAAATCTGTCTCTTCCTAGATCAAAGAAAGACATTCAGTCTTTCC
>ML798626.1:456231-471670 GCA_009831015.1 Picea engelmannii | reverse complement strand
GTCATCATAAACTTTCTGCAGGAGAACATATTTGCCAGATTTGGCTGCCCCAAGAGATTGGTCACAGATAATGCTGCTGCATTCAAAGATAAACACTTGGTGAAATTGTGTGAAGAGCTGGGAATTTAGCTAGTACATTCCACAACCTACTATCTACAAGGGAATGGTTTAGCTGAGTCATCAAACAAGAGTTTAGTCAGAATCATAAAGAAGCTGCTTGAACAAAATGCCAGAGGTTGGGATTCCAAACTAAAGTTGCCCTTGTGGGTTGACAGGGTAACATGTAAGAAATCAATTGGTACATCTCCTTTCAATTTGGTATATGGTACTGAGGCCATATTTCTTGTTCAACTTGCATTACCGATTTCTAAATTCTTACAAGAAACTTATTCTGAATCAAATGATTTGACTAGGAGGATCCATAATTTGGTAGAACTACAGCAAGATAGAGAGCATCACTTGGAAAAAACTGAATTGCATCAGGAAAAGATCAAGCAAACTTTCGAAAAGAAAGTCAAATCAGATGTCTTCAAAATAGGAGATTTGGTCTTAAAGTGGGATGCAGCAAGGCAGGAGAAAGGGAAACACGAAAAATTTGAGGCTCTTTGGACAGGTCCTTTTGTCATAACAGCAGTGCAGCAGAACAATGCCTTTGTTCTCCAAACTCTTTCAGGCGAGCCAGTATCAGGGGGCCCTTTCAACAGGTGCTTCCTGAAGATCTATTTCTCATAAGGCTTCCTTTGAAGCCAGTTTCTTCTTGTACATATTTTCTTTTTCAGTTTTGTTTTCTTTATTTCTGTCATTCAAATAACTCCATGCCCAATGGTACTAGCAACTATTTTTCAAATGTCTGTTTCAAATTGCAATAAGGCTACTGAGTCTAGCTAGGTTCTTGGTCACCTCACGGGGAGATGCCCATCCCAGTTGGAGCCAAATGTTAACTCCCAAAATGAAACCATCCTTTGGGTTGAATTTTGTAGTGGATAGCATGGCTATCGGTAGTGTCCTCAAGTTATTCTTTAGTTTTTATAGCTGCAAAAAATTAGGTTTTGGTTTTGTCTTAGAAACTAATTTGACCCATAAAGTCTTCTTTTCAAAATTTTACATTATCCACTTTCCACAGCTAATGTGTGTCCAAAAGTTGAATGTGCATTGTGGAAAGTGGCGACTTTCAGTAGCTAAGGAGAAATTTCCATAAGTCTTTGCGCTGTTGAAAGTGGCAGATTTAAAATGTGCAAGGATCAGTTTCACGGGTCGTGCGCTGTTGAAAGTGCATGCTTTCCACAGCTAAGCAGTGCTTTCTACAAAGAGGTGCGTTGTTGAAAGTGCATACTTTCCGTAGCTATGGAGCGGTTTTCACAAGGTCGCGCGCTGTTGAAAGTCAAGACTTTCGACAACTAACAGGGGTTTTCCACAGGGTCACGCACTGGCGTAGTGGCAAGTATGAACAACTGACAGAGGCATTTTCCATGGGCTGTTGTTGAAGAAAGTGGGAATCACGTGCATGATATCCACGTCTGAAGGTAATGATGATATGATCATCCCACGTTAGGCAAATCAAAATCATGCGTTGATGAGAGTGGGTAATGATGGAAACTCAATATTGCACGCCAGAATAGGATTGTGATGTGAATTCGGCTCAGAAACTCATGCTCAACACTCATGGCATCCGAGATGGCAAGTTTGAGTTCAGTAGTGCAGGTACAGAGGAGGTACCGCCGGCCTGACAATATCAAATCGAATTATGGTTTTCATATCACAGATTGTGCCAGGAATTATGTTGAAGTTTCATTTGTTTCAAACAGAGCCGAAGCCCGAACTGCTTTCAACAGTGCAGAACCTCGGCTCTACTGGCAGTTGCAGGGGTTACAAATTGTCAGGATTTTCGAGCTACAGAATGGTGAGAAAACACAGTGGTTCTCTACTCAAGAGAGAGTTGGATAACCTGTCCTTTTTACAAACACATCCCGAATTCCAGAAGCATTTTTCAAATGCAGGGTGTATTGAGTTCGTTGAAAGATTGCAAGTTGGTTGCCACCAGGCTACAGCAGAAGCCTTTGCCAAGACTTTCGATGGAAATAAAGATCGCGCCGAGTCTATGGAAATTAGAGTGGATGAGGCTGTCATTGCCACAGCTACAAGTTTACCAAGAACCGATCAGAGTTGGTTTAAAACCACTGCTCCCAAAAATTTGGATTTCAGAGTTTATCTGAAAGAGGGGTACAGGCACAAAGCATGGAAAAAGGGTATGCTAGTTTCTTACCTAGACGAAGAATGGCAGGAATTGTTCAAAGGTATCCAATTGTACATTACCTCGGAGGGAAGATATGATAAACCAATGATGTACCACTTCAAACTACTGGATCATTTCACAGGCAAGACCCCTCTCAATTTGCCTTATTTCCTACATAAAAGTTTGAGTAAGGTTTGCAAGAATATTAGAGCTCAACCCTTGAGCATGAAAACTACTCTATGTCACTTCGGCCTCATAAAATTGATTATCATGGAGGAATTGAAACAACAGGGAAGGACCTAGGAAAATTTCCTATTCTAGGAATGTTTTGAAACACAGAACCAGATTGCAAATGAACAGGTGAAGAGTTCAAAGAAACAATCCTCTCCTCAAAGCAGTTCAAGAAAAAGAAGGACCCTGCCAGGACCTACAGAGGATAGAATTTCTGGAGTAAATCCCCTCATGTCAAAGAAAAGGTTAAATTTTGAGTAGAACACAGAGAAGACCATAGAGTAGAATACAGAGCATCCTACAAAGCAGAGTACAGGGAAGAATATATTAAACTTTCCCTATTTAGATTCAGAATCAGAGCAGCAAGATCAATGCCCTGTCACCAAGAGTCTTGAGCAGTCAGCTAAGTGTGCACAGAACTATGAAACCTTCAATCAGACAGAACAGGGAGAATCATCAAAAAATCCAAATCAAAGAAGTCTCAGAAGATCAAACATCTCAAGGAGGTAATTGCCCAGCAAGAGGTATTGGAGTGGGTGATTAAAGAAAGGTATAAGAAGTTATTTGATAATTTCGCCAAGACCAATGCTGCGTTTGAAAGATTGGCTAAAGAAAGTGTTAGAGAGAATAAGAGGAAGAAAAAGCTCACCAAAGACTACAACAGCTTGTGGTGGCTTGCCAAATGTCTAAAAAGACAGATAAGGAGGTTGAAACAAAAAATGAGCCAAAAAACCCATCTAGATCTGAAGGTACTCACTCAAGTTGTCGTTAATATGCAAGGTGAGAAATCGGAGACTCACTGAGTTTTGTTGAAATCAAATTTTGGATGTGAAAACTCGTTTTAAGCACAATCAGGACTTTCAATAGCGCAAAGCTATTATTTTATGACCCGTTAGCTGTGGAAAGTGACGGATTTCAACAGCTAACTCGCAAAAAATTAAATGAGTGCGTTGTTGAAAGCTGGAAAAGTAATTTTGAAGCCAATGACACGACAGTTCATTCCAAACATGTTTTGAGCGAGCTACAGTGTATCAGTGGGCTATCAGATCGCATGCAAAAGGTTCAACATTAGGGATTTGAGAGAATTTTGGGAACACATGCAAAACCATTTCCTCAAAAATCGATCAGAAATGTTGGGAAATCCAACAGTCAAAGACAGGTGTCCTGCTATTTTTTACCACATTGCAGATACCAGGAGCTGAAGGATGTAGATGGGGATTTTGGAGATTGAAGACAATTCGACTATTAATTTTAGTTGTTAAAGACTTTATTTTTAAGTTGTTTAAATAGAATTGAGTTGTCTTTATTAAATACAGATCCATGTTTTTAGGATCTGTATAACTGTTTGTAAGAGGCTATAAATGCCTGTTTTTGATATGAAACAAGGGTTCAAATTGGGAAACATTTTCATGCTAATGTATAGACTCTTTTTACATAAATAAAGTGGAGTTTCCTTTCATTTCCAATACCAGAATTGCTCATATTTCATTCTCTGTACTTTAATTTCAGTTTATTTTAGTTCATAAAGACTGTTATCTCTTTGTTGAAATCATAGGCTTGAAATTAGAGGATTCCTTGCTATCTTGTATTAGGCCCTACTTTCACTAGTATTGGCAAATCGAGAATAGTTTTCTCCATACTCTATTTCAATTATTGGATCTGGTTATTGTTTACTGAAAGCACTTTATCTTTGAATGTGTGATGAGTTGTTTCTTATACAAACCATTGAAGACCCCATTGTCCCAAATACATAAAAACCATTATTCTTAAGTTACCAAAAACCTTTTGTCTGCAACTACAAAGGGTTTCTTGGAGTGATAACAATATGGATAAAGAAATAACAAACACAAAAATACCAATATCACCAATGTTTTTGGGATGATCTATTGATGAAATCAAAGCACAATGAAGAAAGGGGACTATGAGTCCCTTCTTCCTCCAAAGGAAGGCTCTTGGGCCCTCACAAACTTGCTCTCCTTACAATAAGAAAAATGAAAATGGTGATGAAAGAACTCCTTTGCAAATCCACTCAATGGAGAGGTGGATTGCTCAATGAAATGGTGATAATGTGTTATTTTCAAGGAGTGAGTCCTTAAAACAATCTAAGCAACATAACATTACATGAAATTCCTTGAGAAAATGAGGTTTCTTCATGGATTTTTATAGCATTGCATTGGGTGATTATGTAACTACTTTGTAGTGTGAAGAGAGGCTCTTTAGGGCTTCATTAGGTCTTTGACCAGCCTACCATGCAGATTCAGCTCAGATTTGAGGGTCAAATCGGCTTGGGAGCTGATCCATAAGTGGTTGGGAGGCTGACCAATTCAATAAATGCATCGTTTAGCAGGTGCGCGGGTTTTTGCGCCAACAGTCGCACATCGTGCGCGCATGCGTGCATGGTACGTTCTTGTTCCATGCATATGCGCATGCACCCAACTTCTATAAAGCGCTCTTCAATTTTTTAGTTACTTTGTATAGTTTTTGACCTTTTTGGAATGCTGTGAAATTAATTCAGTGCCATGAATGACTTCATTACTGTTTGACGATGCTGAGTTCTTGTCGCCATGTGCAGACGAAATTTCAGTGATAACAAGGAGGACCAGCTTCGTCTGTGTCTTCCAACCCCACTCAGTCAATGGATGTACACTCCATGCAATCGTTGGCCAACCCAAATGGTAACCAACAACCAGGCGGGAATACCGTAAGGGTGGGAAGAATGGTAATAAACCCAAAGACAATGGTAATAATGAGAAGACGGGTAATAATGTTGGAGAGGGAAAACGAGAAAGACGTAAGGTGAAGTTTCCCTGTAAGCTTTTCACAGATGATCACCTTACCCATTTATGCCCCAAATTTGCAGAAGATGCGAGGCTATTATCTCAATCACCCGTCATGTTGACAAATCCATTCCCACATAATCAACACATGGCCTTGAGCTCCTCAAACACCAGAAATGCGGTTGTTGGGAGTCAAAACCAACAGTTGAAAGATGACGATCGTTTATGTATCAATATGGTCGATGTGAAATTTAATGTAGCCACTCGATATTGAGATTATAGCTCTTCACAAGCTATTCTTGGTCTAGAATCCCCTCCTACTCCTCCAGAGATGAATTTACATATTGAAAAACTAGAGCCACTACCTCGTATTTCAGAAGGAGTACTCAAGTGCTCTACCCATAATTCTAATGCTAGAGCCACCTAGAACTACTCTATTGTAGAGGACCTAGGTCAAACCCCTTGTGTGATGTCAACTTTGGAGGTACTCCAGACGTGTCCATCACAGAGGAATGTATTTCTATCTGATTTAGGATCTCTAGAACCCAGTGGCTCAAAATTGATCAAGTTTTACATCATAGATGTGAAGCCTCACTTGCTTTACCATGTGGATTTCCAAATCCATGTGGAGTACTTAAAGTATACCATCAAACATGTGATCGTTGATGAAGGTGTTGGTACGTGTGTGATGTCCCTGATATGTTGGAAAGTTATTGGTTCTCCAACTCTTTCCAAGTCATCGAACATGTTGACTGCTTTTGATGGTCATTCCTTCCACCCTCACGGTATTCTCCCTTCCTTTCCGGTCTAGTTAGGTGGGAAGACGGTAGAGGTGGAGGTAGAGGTATTTGATGCACCTCTTGATTATAACTTGTTACTAGGATGCAATTGGACCTATTCTATGGTCGTTGTCATATTGTTTGGCTTCTGCATCTTTTTTTTCCTCATGAAGGGAATATCATGATGATCAACCAATTATCCTTTGTGTGTTCTAGTCCTAATGCATCTGTTGGACCGTCGATCCCCGTGATCGAGAATTATCAGCCGACAACTGAGAATATCATTGTCAGAATGTATTCTTCCCTTATGGGTACTTTCGACTTTGCGACACTGAGTCATCATGTTTATGCCATGTCTAGTAGGCCCGTTTTGACTGGGAGGTCCATTCCTTTCCGTACTTCTTATTTTAGTGATTTGTGGACCCTACCTTCCCTGACTTCATCTTGTGAAGGTTAGTTGCATGCTAGAATGGCCATGCTACTATCAGCAACAAAGATTGCATATCAATTTTTTCTTGACTCTTCCATCGATATTGATCATGTTCCCTTGCCGACAGACAAGGAGGATCTCATTCTTAGGCTCGTGTGGGCCACTTCGTTGTCTTGTTCGCATGATTTCCTTGATGAGACTTTTCCTTTAGAAGAATATATCATCGAAGCCATGAGTGGTTTCGACAAACCTTGGGATGATATGCATCACCGCTCTTATTTTCTCCCAGAGCTTGATACGCATGACACTTATTACAAAGGAAACATGGCAAGTATTTCTCCTACCGTCACGATCAATATCTCTCATACCCATGACAAGATTGAAAATGTAAATATCAGTGCAGATTGTTTGCTAGAAGAAATACTGATCTACATTGTTGGCCCTTGACCAATTTTTGAAGAATACTTGGTCATATTTGACCACTTTTGGGACTGCAACAGCTTGCCAAGGAAGGAGTGCAACATGAAGTGAAAAGTAAGGAAGCAAGACCTATTTTTGGGTCCATTTTAGGGTTTTCGGTTGATGTAATGGGAAAGGGATGTCGGCCCATGGGTTTACCCACGTTTAGGCCCATTTTAGGCAATGTAAATAGAGGAGAGTAGAAGAATGATAGTAATGTAGTACATCTATGTGATGTATAACTAAGAGCTTAGTGATAGTAACTGGATCTGTGTGATCAGATGTATCTTAGAGTGCTCTGTGCATGAGATCGGAAAGCTAAGTGCATTTTGTTGTAGCCTTGTGATGAAGAGTAAGGAAGAAGGATCTAGCAAGCTACGCAGATCTTCTGTCATGTGCGAAGTAAGGGTCATTGAAGCTCTGTGTTGTAACTTCTTGACCAAGATAATATAAAGAAGACTTTTTTGGACATAGCCCTAGGGTGGGGCTGAACCATGGTAACTATGTGTATAGTGCTTTGTGCTTCACTCTAATGTTTTTATCTCTTTCTTGGCTAAGTGATTGATGTGATTAAGTATATCTAGTTATGCTATGTGCTGATGATATATGAATGAACATTAGATCTGATATATAAGATGCTTAGTGCTTGATCTGTTGAATCTAACCTATATTTCTGTGGCTAAGTACTGAATCATCCTTAGTATAAGTATTCACTAGGATGCTCTGTGCTTTCAATGAAGTGTATTAATGAATGTATGTTAAGGAATAACTGATGCTAAGTGCGTTGTAAGAAAGATAATCAAAGATCTGTGTCCCAACTAAGGTTGCAAACATCTATGTCCTGCAACCACCCTTGCCTCTACCTCAGGTGATACTTCATCTGCTTCGCAGGTGTTGCCAAAAGAGTCGGTAGTTAGGGTTTTGTTGGTGTGCTCTTGAGCGTTGAACCATGGGTCTGCCCCTATGCCAACAAATGGTTCTGTTTCCAGGACCTAGAATTGTGATTGTTGGGAACTGAAGAAGAAGAAGCCTTGTGAAAAATAAGCTCTGTGCGTAGGTCTTTTTCCCTAGTGTGCGGTGTTCTGTTTGACCTGTGAAGCTTTATTCCAAGAAAGAGAGGTTGGATATGAAGAAAAGAGGTCAAATCTGAAGAAAAGAAGTCAGATATGCGAAGAAAAAAGTCATCTCTACAGAAAAGAGGTAAGATCTGTAAGCTTTGTGCTCTGATAAAGGTAAGAATAGTTAAAAGTCATAGATATGGAAGCTTTGTGCTCTATAGAAGTAAGATAAATGGAAATTTTTTATTTCTAAAGAATGGATCTAGGTATGTTTGATAGATTTTGTCCTAGCTTCAAAACTAGGGCATTAATAGATGAAAGAAAGTTTGATATGAATAGATCTGATAAGTATAGTGATAGATATGTTATACCTATGCATCGAAAGAATGTTTGGACTAACAAGTGGATGCAAGATACTAGAAAGAGTTTTTTGCAGGCTAGTCACCATGATCCTGGTGCGCAGTATAGAAGGAGTTGGGGAACATCTAAAAGAAAGAGAGGATTAACCCTCTGTTATAGTTGCAGAAGACTGGGACATCTTGCTAAGGAATTCCCTGGGAGAAGACCTAGTTGCCTATGTTGTAAGGCTATGGACCATGAAGTATTGGATTTCCCTAGAATGATTTCTAGGCTCGAGAAGATGAATATGGAGCAAGCAAACCCTGAAGGAGATCAAGAGACCAATATTATAGAAGAAACCCAGAAATAATTAGAAAATATATTTCTACAGATGAAAGATACCTTGAATGACCACCAAAATGTTAGACTATCATAGATCGTCAAAGAAAAGGAGAAAATCGAAGCAAGAGTAGGGGACTTTGACATTGACTGTACTCTTGATGAAGAAACACAAGTGAACATTATGCCAGAAAGAACTTGGGAAGCTATAGGAAATCTTGCCATGATCCCTTCCCTAGGAGGAACACGTTTATTCATAGGAAAGCTAGTAAACCTATGCAGAAGGCTCGCCCAGATACCTATGACTCTCAATGGAAATTCGATAGAGGAATAATTTGATATCATTAAATTTTTTGAAGACAGTGCCCTGTTTTCCATGCTCATAGGGAAACCTTGGATTGATAGAGAACAAGCCGGGGAAAAAGAAGAAGAAAAATTTTTGGAACAGAAGAAGCAAGAGTTAAAATTCTTTATGACCAGAAGGATCATGCACTTGATTGAAGAACATAAGAGAATATCGCATATATTCAATATTATCAAATCCGATGTCGAAGCTAAGAGAACACTTGAGGATTCACAGAAGATCGAGTTACCTATTTTTGATACAGAAGAAGTATTATCAAGGAACCCTAGGAAAGACTTTCAACAACATGAAGTAACTAAGACCACAAAAGATAAACAACAGAATGGTAAAAGTATTACTGAGATGAAGCTCACTGGGAAGAAGGCTAGGAAGTTAAGAAAGAAAAGAGCTAATACTGTAAGGTTACAAGAGGTTCTAGAGGACACTTCACAGTAAGAGGAATTGCAGAATTGGAGCTTCACCAAGATATCAGAACAACAACATAAAGTACTTCACCATGATGAAGAAATATATCCATTAGAACCAATATACTTGTTTTACCACCACCCCGAACGGATCAAAAAGAAGTTATAGGTTACCACTAGACCATTGGATAGCACCAGAATGAATAGAATAGAGTTAATGAAGGCCCCATGTCCATTGCAAGAAAACCGTTGCTGAGATTTCCTACTTAACTCAGCACACCACGCACCAAGAATACTTTTTGCTAACTGAGAATCTAAGTGTGAACCCTGAGATCATTACCTTACTATTCACTGTAGTCTCTAAATTCCTTTTGCACCTGAGCCAGCTAACCCAATTTTGTATGTCGTACGAGCTCAGTGCTACTGAGAAAATTATTGAAGAAGTTTTAATTGATATAATGACTGAGAGAGACATGTCAGAACGTGGAATGTCTACAGGTGTACAAGCATTGTCCTCGGATGCACTTCCAACTTCCCCCTCCACTACTCGAGAAAGACCATCCCGACTGCCTTTGGAAAGACAATCTAAGCTTGGAAATGACTTCGCCACTGTGAAGATGATCCCAAGTATCTTGCATAAATATATCCCACCATTAAGAAGAACAATGAATCAAGACACTATACCCAGAGACTTCGACTATGCTGTAGTCACGATGTACCTCCCAAAAGGGGTGCACGCAGTTCATGTTGACTAGGAGAAGCTCACCATGCTAAAATTTAGTGATTGTAACCTTGGAGATTGCAAGGTTTACAGTATGATAGCCCCGCACAAGTAGTTGACTATCACAAAAGGAAAGAACCCCAATATTGTACCGGAGCAATGGACCCATAACCTTGCATAGTCAACCCTCCTCAACGTAATGAAGATTCCACATTTCGGGAGGCATCAGGAAGTAAATGCATGCGTTAGACTATTGTTGTCTTGCTACCATGGAGGATACCTATGGTTGGACCACCACATCACTGTGGATCCAATTCTGATCAATCGAACCACTGGGCTAAGCATGCAGGGCCTTGACCCACAGGAATTGTACCCTGGAAAGATCGCAAATCATGCTCTCACTCAACGAATAAAAGACACATATGACGATCTGGAGAAATGCATGCGAGGTTACAAGGTAGACTCCATTGAGAATGAAATAGTGCACTTTGGTTTCCAGTTGATCACAGGAAAGTTATTCCAAAAAAATAGACCTACACAGGTGACCGAATTTATAGTTGACCTCGTAGGGAAGTGCGTGGAGGGACTACAAATGAACTAGGCAAAATACCTTATAAATCAGCTAGATATTGACTATAGACAAGTGCAGGACCAAGGGTATGAGTTCCACTTTAGCTGGTTGCTCATACTCATCACTTTCATCACGTGGGAACTGCCCGAGGGAGCCCTATTTCTAGAGATCGAACCCTTCGAACCACTGGTTGTGAAGTTTTGTATGTTGTGGTACTCTAGAAACATGAACAAACAGTGGAAGTCCAATGCCATCTTCCATGCTTACTACACTCAGTTGAAGAATTCCATTCAATCTACACTGCTCATTACACCCAACACACTTCATAGGTTTATACCTTTGATGAAATACAACATAGATCGTCACTTCACCTACATCACAGCGTGCGCAGATGAGCTCAAACAACAAATCCAGTCATATTACAAGTTGAGAGAAGATGACTTGGAGGAGATTACCAAGGAATGGTCGGCACACCTCCTTATTGTAGCAGAACCCGCAGAGATGTCCAACGTAGATAACCCTGAAGCTATGTCGGATACACTGGGACCACGCAAGACTAAGAAGGATGTGCTATTTCAAGATATCCACAACACATCCATGAAGACTGCTTCACTCTCACCTACAAAGGGAGGTTATGATGAAGAACTAGGGGGAACATAAGTTGAACAAAGAAAAGGCGAGGTTACTCTGCCTAGGGATGAGGAAGATTCCTCCAAGAAAAGGAAGATTACCCCACCAAAGCCCTCATCCAGAAAGAAAAATAAGGCCACCCGGACCACGCTTAAAACTACCCTTACCCCAGATGATTTCGACTTCCTAATTGCCGCACTAAATAATGTTTCACTAGAGCTCACAGAAAAGAAAGAAGCAAAGCAGGATGCGTTATTCAGCCGGATCATGGGAAAACTCAAAGAAGTGCAACAGGCACTCCAGTCCAGCCAAGTAGTTTCTACAACAACCTTAACGATGGAAATATCAGGAACATGCGATGAGCCCACTCAGTTACACCAGATCATCGAGAAAGTTGAAGCTCACCTTCAATGATCTCAAGAAGACATAGTGCAGCCACCCAGGCTTTGGTGCAAGAACATAGTTCACATGGAGAACAACAGAGGAAGGTAGAACATGAGAAGCTTTCCTTACAAGTGAAGTGGGAGGTGAAAAAACCACAGTTATAGTAGAGCAAGGACGAGTTGATAGCAGAACAACTTGAAGTACATGAACGATTTCATAGAGCACTATGCTCTGTGACGATCATAGAAGTGAAGATGGAAGATCATCCCCCACAGCAGGTGACCCAACTGGAAGAAGTAATCCAACAACTTCAACAGCGCATCACATATCTGGATCTCTACATCATGCCTGAGACACCCCAAGAGATAAGATATCTAAGAGAGGCCACTACTCCAAGCACAGTCACCCGATTAAAAACTTTGGCTTCAAAATGTAGGAAGCTAAGCACTAGAAGGGCCCATACTTATGAAACCCTCGTAAAGAATACATAATTGCAGACATTGGAGGTACAACTCCATGAAGCAAAGAAACATGCAGATATGCTACAAGCACAGCTAAATTTCATGACCCAAGTCGAAAGAATGAAGAGGTTCACAGAACAATCCATAGCCCAACAACAAGTACACACGCTGCAAAGTAAAGTAATGGAAGTCTCTCAAAGACTGCAACCACTCCAAGAGAAGGTATGCTAACTGTTCATCGAACTTGAAATCCAGGGAGCTGAACTTGAACAAGGTGTCATCACTGCAGAACAATGCCTGGAAGGACTACTCAATGACACAGTAATCCAGGAATTTACTGAATAAGAGGATGTTGCACTAAAACAAGTCGAATTTGCTCGAGCCAAGATCGAGGCATTCAAAGTGGAATTGGTCATACCAAACTGACTTGGGATGAGTCACAAGTGAGTGTTGGGGGCCTGTTGGCCCTTGACCAAGTTTTGAAGAATACTTGGTCACATTTGACCACTTTTGGGACTGCGACAACTTTCCAAGGAAGGAGTGCAACGTGAAGTGGAAAGTAAGGAAGCAAGACCTATTTTTGGGTCCATTTTAGGGTTTTAGGTTGATGTAACGAGAAAGGGATGTCAGCCCGTGGGTTTACCCATGTTTAGGCCCATTTTGTAATCTATAAATAGGAAATGTAAATAGAGGAGAGTAGAAGAATGATAGTAATGTAGTACATTTATGTGATGTATAATTAAGAGCTTAGTGCTAGTAACTAGATATGTGTGATCGGATGTATCTTAGAGTGCTCTGTGCATGATATCAGAAAGCTAAATGCAATGTTTTGTAGCCTTGTGCTGAAGAGTAAGGAATAAGGATCTAGAAAGCTACACAGATCTTATGTCTTGTGTGAAGTAAGGGTCATTGAAGCTCTGTGCTGTAACTGCTTGACCAAGATAATATAAAAAAGACTTTGTGGACATAGCCCCAGGGTGGGGGTGAACCATGGTAACTGTGTGTATAGGGTTTTGTGCTTCTCTCTAATGTGTTTATCTCTTTATTGGCTAAGTGCTTGATGTGATTAAGTAGATCTAGTTATGATCTGTGTTGATGATATATGAATGAACGTTAGATCTGATATATAATATTCTTAGTGCTTGATCTGTTGAATCTAACCTATATTTATGTGGATAAGTACTAAATCATCCTTAGTATAAGTATTCACTGCGATGCTTTGTGCTTTCAGTGAAGTGTATTAATGAATGTATGTTAAGGAATAACTGATGCTAAGTGCACTGTAAGCAAGATAATCACATATCTGTGTCCCAGCTAAGGTTGCAGACATTTGATTCCTACAACCACCCTTGCCTCTACCTCAGGTGAGACTTCATCTACTTCGCAGGTGTTTCTGAAAGGGTCGATAGTTAGGGTTTTGTTCGTGTGCTCTTCAGAATTGAATCCTAGGTCTGCCCCTGTGCCAACATACACCAAACTCGTCAAGGATTTATGAGATGTATTTTCTTGGTCATATGAAGAGATGCTAGGAATCGACCCTCATATTGTCGAACATGAGATTAAAAATTATCCATATGCTAAACTTGTTCGACAACGTCTTAGAGATGTCAACCCTCGGAAGGCCCCTCCTATGAAGGAAAAAGTATAGAAGCTACTTAATGTTGGCTTCATCTATCCAATTCCCTTGAATAAATGTGTATCCAATATCATTCCTGTGGATAATAAGCAAGGAACCATATGTGTATGTATGGACTTTCATGACGTGAACAAGGAATGTCCTAAAGACAACTTCCCGACACCTTTCATCGATCATATTCTTGATGTGTGTATGGGAAGTGAGGTATTTTATTTTATGGATGGATTTTAAGGGTGTAACCAAATTCAAATCAAACCTGAGTGTTATCACTGAAATTTTATCCGCACGTGGCGACAAGAACTCGACATCGTCAAACAACAATGAAGTCATTCATGGCCTTGAATTAATCTTACATCATTCAAAAAAGGTCAAAAACTATACAAAGTAGTGAAAATTTGAAGAGCGCTTTACAGAAGTTGGGCATGCGTGCACATGCACGGAACAGAAACGTATCATGCACGCATACGCATACGATGCGTGGATGTTAGTGCAAAAAGCCATGCACCGGCTAAACGGCGCATTTATTGAAGTGGTCGGCCTCCCAACCACTTATGGATCAGCTCCCAAGCCGATTTGACCCTCAAATCTGAGAAGAATCCGCATGGTAGGCTGGTCAAAGACCTAATAATGCCCTAAATGGCCTCTTTTCACACTACAAGGCAGTTACACAAAAGCCCAAAGCAATGCTATAAAAATCCATGAATGCACCTCATTTTCTCAAGGAATTTCATGTAATGTTATGCTGCCTATATTGTTTTAAGGACTCCATCCTTGGAAAGAACACATTAGCACCATTTCATTGAGAAAACCACCTCTCCATTGAGTGGATTTGCAAGGAGTTCTTTCACCACCATTTTCACTTTTCTTTTTGTAAGGAGAGCAAGCTTGTGAGGGTCCAAGAGCCTTCCCTTGGAGGAAGAAGGGACTCATAGTCCCCTTTCTTCTTGGTGCTTTGATTTCATCAATAGATCAGCCTAAAAACATTGGTGACATGGGTCTATTTGTGTTTGTTATCTCTATTTCTCTATGCTTATGATTTTTGTTGTTATTAGTTTAATTCTTGCTTATAGTTTTTTTTTATTTCTCTAACTCTTTCCTCTATAGCTGTCATGATCAGCAGGACCCAACTGGGCATGTAAGCACCTCTTATTTTCTCACCAAGGTGACGAAAAGGGTGCAACAGATTGGCGACTCAACTAGGGACTAGTATCAAATTCCTACCTCATTTGGGTTTATTTTTCTCTTCTTTTAGTTTAATTAACTTGTAGGTGCACTAACCGGCCTAGGCCGACCTGCCAACCATCCAATTCAAGGGAGAATTGAGAGAAATCCATCCGGATTTTCTTTCTCGACCGTTTGTCACAGGTGTGTGGGTATTTTACCCCACAGATGCACATCGGGCACGTATGTTCTTTAATAACATCCATTCTCTGCACGCATGAGCTTTTGGACCTATCTCTGTTCACGCGCCTGCGCTCTATGCGCCTCTGTCTGCACTAGGGGCCGCGCATTTAAGAAAAATTTCACATTGTAAGTTGTTGGGATGTGGGGAAGGCCATTTTCCTTCTTAAAAATGATGTTAAGCATGCTCTAAACACTGCACCACACTTAGTCCCCTCATCA
>ML798626.1:439835-454916 GCA_009831015.1 Picea engelmannii | reverse complement strand
CTCATTATAACCAATTATTTCATCCTTCACTAGTTTCTCTTTCAGTGACTTCAGACCCCACTGTTGAGTACTATTGGAAGGTCCAGTGCTATTTGAGAGGAAGGACGTTACGTCTTCTAGGACACAAGCATTTTCTTTCTTTTTTATTCCCCCACGCAGAAAAAACCCACTTACCCATATATATGCTTCTTTCTCATTTTATGTATGATGCACATCTAATTATAGTTTTATTTGGATATATATATTGTGTAAACATTCAATGCAAAGGTTCTTGTTTCTATATTTCTCTCACCAATTTTTGCACATATTCACACAGCTAGTCTGACATCATAGGGGAACCACAGAACCCCCGTCATTCATGACGCTTGCTCAACCTCCATCCTATCTTAGGGGGCGTATCTGGTCGTACCCTCTCATCGACACCTCCTTCACACACTCCTGTGAGTGCCACTATCTTAGGATCAACTTTGCTTGGTTCTACATTACTTGGGTCAACTTCCCAAGGTCATCCGTTCACTCGCTCTCCTTTACACGGAAGTGGGGGACCTACTTCCTCTCAAGGAGGGAGCACCAACCCACCTAGTCCCCATCAAGGGTCAGGTTCAAAACACACTATGGCCGGAGATAACCCTCCCACCCCACTACAGATGCCATATTTGGCCTCTCTCAACATACCGGATCTCACCAAACTTACCAATGATCCTATATTGCATGACGCCACATGGCCTACAATGCCAACAAAACTTCCTTCAGACATACCAATGTTTGAAGGAAAGGCAAGGGATGACCCCGCCAACCATGTCATGACCTTTCATCTATGGTGTTCTTCCAATAACATTATGGATGATTCCATTAGACTGCGATTATTTCAACGCACACTCACTAGCCCATCGGCCAAATGGTATGTCGAAGAAAAATCTGGGTCCCATGTGACTTTTGAGTCATTAGCCAAAGCATTCTTGACCTTCTTCCAACTACCCATCCGCCATGACAATGGTCTAGAACTACTATCTAACTTCAAACAAACCTCAGCTACACACATCGCCGACCACATTCACGAGTGGCGTAGGCGACGTAGTTTGTGTAAAGCAGAAACCACCAAGCAACAATGTCTCGACTAGTTTCTTAGATCACTTGTCTCTCTCCTTGGAAAAGATGTCACTTCCACCTTCCCTCAATCCAAAGAGGAAGCCATCAGTAAATCCCAACAGTATGACCTCATCTATGCACAGTCAGGGTACTTATACACAATACTTCCTGATCTTCCAAAACCTGTGCCATTTGGCCAAGACAAACCTGGGATGTCTCACTCAGTAGACGGACTAATAGGTGCCACCACACACCATGGTCCACAACCTTAACCACCACCGATGTATGGAACACCTCAATACCCGCCAGCATATGGGGTCACTCCTTATTACCCCCCACCACCTTATGAACATCCATACCCTATTGTTGTACCTCCACCCATCAGTGGACCCCCACTGGCACCTCCCATACATCCACCTATTCCCACAAACAATGGTACTCCCTCAACATCAGCTTATAGTACTAGTGAAAGCACCATGCCTTCCTATATACCTTATGGATCAGTACCACCACAAAATCCATACTTCCCGTTTCCTGGTCCTCCACAACCCATGGCTTCCCCACATCCACATGCGGGGGTAAATTTTGTTCAACCTTCTACTGCTCAACAATACCAAAATTTTGAATAGTTGAATAAAACCAACCCAACTCATCCATCTAACAATGACAAGAAGAAAGGACGGAATAGGAATAACCACAACCCTAGTCAAGGTGGGAATCAACCACCACAACACCAACCCACTGGGGGAAACCAGAACCAAGGGAACCAAAACCCCTAAGGGGGAAATAATAAAAAACGCCAAGGGAAAAATAATGTTAAAACCATCTTCCCTTGTTCCCTTTGTGGTGAATTCAGTCATTAAACTCACCATTGCCCCCAGATAGCTGATTTCAAATGGTTGAAAGACTCGGGTAGTCTTCCCCATTCTCCTGCAAAAACTTCCCCTCAACAATACATGCAACAACGCCCTCCCGACGTGCTGCAAAATTATATTCCACATCAAGGTGTGATAAACACCCAACAGGACACACAACATCCCCCACCTCAGGTGGGACAATACCACAACCCAAACAATCCAACAAAGCATACAATTCTCCTCACCGGTGAGGAAGAAATCCTTCTGCAAACCCGCAATCGTCAGTATCATACACCCGCTGAGTCTACTCCCATCTCTCCAGAGACAAACCCTACACCAATGGGAGCCCTGTTGGTGATCCCTTGCCCTTCCTCCGAACCACCACTATGCATCCCTTGCATCCCTTTGCGCAGGAATGTCCACAACCCGCAGGCTAGGGAAGCTCATAACTATAGCTTGGTAGACGACTTAGTGCAATCCCCAGCTACCATGTCAGTCTTGGAAGTCCTCTAGACTTGTCCCATGCAGCGGAAATCTCTACTTTCCGCCTTGGGGGCAGTCGAACCTACAAATACTCGACTCATCACCTTCGATCTTGATAGAGGAGAACCTCGTCTTCCTGCCTTGATCGCTTTTCAAATACCAGTAAAAATATGGAACATCACAGTTCATCGGTGTATCATCGATGAAGGCGCCTCTACGTGCATCATGTCCAAAACAATATGGAAGAAACTTGGTTCCCCAGAACTCATACACTTTGCCATCACATTACGAGCTTATGACGAATGCCCATCCTCTCCTGAAGGGCTCTTCCAAAATGTCCCCGTTGAACTCGAGGGAAAGACTATTCTCATTGATATCGAAGTTATCGACGCCCCGCTCGATTATAATATCCTGTTCAGTCGTAGCTACATGTATGCTATGAAGGCAGTGGCATCTTCCATATTTTGGACAATGATGTTCCCCCACAATGGGAAGATCATGACCATCGACCAAGTCTCACATTATGAGCCTAACCCATCTGCCAACCTCGATAACATTCTTCCTCTCATCCACACCAACCAAGATGCATATCCACTCGTAGAGATGGGTCCTGGGATTTTCAAAGCTCCATTCTTATTAGGGACATACCATGGAGCACCACCACTCCTTCATATTGCTAATAAAGTATGCATCATCTCATCTAACAGAACTCACACGGAGGATGCTCTTCCTCCTCAGGAGGCTTCAGTCATCCCTGACATCTCAATAGTCACAAAACCACTCCCGCCAGAGCCTCCTGTGCACTCATCGACCTCAACAGTCCATGAGTCCACATCCCCTCAAGGGAATAATCCCATCTGGGAGACACTACCCCAACCCCTCACCCAAATTCCCTTCTTTTACCCTCCACCGGGTATCGAAGGTTTTCAGGTAGCCGCAACACTCACACTACCAAATATGGTGTTAGCAATCCCAGTTTGGTATTTACACCCACCAGAAATGGTCCCTCGACCATCCCTTCCCCCATAAGAAGGACTTCCCATGACAATCCCCATCCTTACCCCCTCTACCCCCCTACTCACTACCCCCCCTGCTACAGCTGGGGGCAGGAGAAAGAAGAAAGAGCCCACCGCTCCAATTCCTCCACGCATACCACCACCTTGCGCACTATGTGATAAAGAGGGCCACCAAACCAACAATTGTCCATCACTACCTGAATTATGAAATTTGATCCCCCCCGATCAAACTTCCACAACACCCGTCACTACTGTTAATCCCACCAATACCACCAACCCTTCCAGTAGTAAAGGGTTGAGGACCAAATATGCTTGCGCTATCTGTTTAGACTATGGCCATTACACTCATCATTTCCCAACACTACCATGATTTTGGCAGACATTGGCCGCTGTGTGCCAGAACTTCTAGAACAACCCACGCCCTGCTACGTCCTCTTCAAAAATCACTGACATTCGCTATGTCACCACTTCAGTCAATGAACGTATGAGATGCCCTTGCTCTCTCTGTGATTCACTGGCTCATTTTACATACCAGTTTCCTATGATCCTTGAGTACAGGCGACGTCAATTGGCCCTTCTTCACCAACCTGCAGAGGGGATACTTGACATTACCTCGTCACTTGAGGATCTTCATGTCATTTCTCCGAAACCCAAGGCACTCCCAACACCTCCATGGTTATTTAATGACATCTCTGAGGATTTAACCCACAATCCCCCCAACTCTCCTGCGCATTCCCCTATAGAAACTCTCCACCCAACCACCACGAGTACCCCTCAGTATGTCATTATATGATTTATGTCGAGTGAAACCTCCCCATTTCATAGCATTGTTCTCTCTGCTTCTTCATTAGGGGGCCACACTAGCACCGCGATCACTCCTCACGACCCCTTGTATTCTCGGTGTTTCCAATGCGATGAGGAAATAATGGAAGAGCTAAACCACCCAGACTCTCCCTGGGATGCGCTACATCACTGCACACTCTTCTCTCCACAGGAATCCCCCATGCCTCCTAACCAAAACCCCATTTACACAATCGAAACCAAAGATTTTATCCCATCTGGGCCTATCGATTGGTTCAACAATCCCATTCCTTCCCCTGATGCGTTTGAAGAAGGAAACATGGCCAACATTTCCCCCATCATCAAAGTCGACATTTCCATTAAAAATGGCATCGTCGAAGAAATCACCATTGGAGTTGCTTGCACTCCTCAGGAAATCACCGCATATAAAGCCCTCTTCCAGGAATACAGGGATATTTTCTCCTGGTCATACACGGAAATGCCTAGCCTTGATTCCTCTATTGTCGAACATCGCATCGACACTTGGCTCAACATCACACCAGTTCGCCAAAAATAGTGACCACTACACCCATCCAAAGTTGCGGCTATCAAAGTTGAAATTGACAAATTACGCGTCGCCAGGTTTATTTACCCCATCGCTTATACCTCATGGGTTTCCAACCCTGTTCCCGTCGACAAAAAATAGGGCACTATCTGCATTTGCACAGACTTTTGCGATCTCAATAACGCATGTCCAAAAGACAACTTTCCAACGCCCTTCATCGATCAAATTATCGACGACTACGTCGGCCATGAGGCTCTCTCCTTTATGGATGGATTCTCTGGCTATAACCAAATACAAATCCACCCAGCCGATCAGTATAAAACCACATTCACTACCCCATGGGGTACCTTCTCATATCGTGTCATGCCTTTCGTCTTAAAGAATGTTGGCGCAACTTTCCAGCAGGCGATGACATACATATTTCATGATCTGGCTAAAATCATCCTCTCCTACTTGGACGACCTCACCGCTCGATCCAAGAAATGCACCCAGCATCTCGATGATTTACGAACCATCTTTCAATGGTGTCGTCAATACAACATCTGCTTGAATCCTCTCAAGTGTGTGTTCTATGTCACCGCCAGGTGCCTCCTCGGTTTTATTGTTTCCCAAAGCGGTATTACCGTGGACCCCCTCAAAGTCAAAGCTATCACTGAAATTCCACCTCCCTGGAATTTACGACAACTTCAGAGTCTTCAAGGCAAAGCTAACTTTCTTAAACGCTTTGTCCCAGATTACGCCATACGCACACACAGTTTCCTCTGCTTACTACGCCACGACATCCCTTTTCACTGGGATGACTATGCCCAACAGTCATTTGATAATCTTAAAACGACACTTTCAAATGCACCTTTAATTAGTGCACCTGACTATAATCGCGACTACATCCTCTACGTATCAGCATCAGCTGTATTAGTAGCCGGAGTCCTCGTCTGGATCGGAGATGACAATCATGAACACATAAGTTATTACATTAGTAGGAACCTCTCAGGACCACCCTTGAAGTATAAACATGAAGAGAAACTTGCTCTTGCAGTTGTCCTCGCAGTCCAGAAACTGCGCCATTACATTCTGCTTCACACCACAAAGGTAGTCGCAGATTCCAACCCTATGCAGTATTTGCTCAGTCATCGCCAAGTTAACAGAAAATTCCCTCGATGGATCGTTATCCTTCAGGAATATGACCTCGAGTTCTCAACACCTAAGAGTAAGAAGGCCCTTGTTCTCGCCGAACTGGTCACGGCCCTCCCCTCTAACATCACCAGTGCCCTCGTCAACATCGACTTTCCTCACGAACATCTCTTTTATATCAATTCGGATGATCCTTGGTATGGCGACCTTCTCGTCTACCTACGAACCCAAAAGTTTGGTAACCACCTTTCACGAGATGATCATCAACATATTCACCATCAGACCCCCGCTATCTCCTCATCGGAGACATCCTATACCGGCAGGGCGTCGAAACCATTCTCTGTCGATGCCTGACTATTGATGAGGCTGACAGATTCTTAAACGACTACCATAGCGGCGCATATGGGGGCCATATTTCGGGTATATCCACTGCTCAAAATATTATCCGAGCCAGTTACTTTTGGCCTACCTTGTTTCATGATTGCATTCATGCTGTGAAACGATGTGAGCAATGTCAACTCTACGCCAACAAAGCCCGGGCCCCTCCCTCTCTTCTCCACCCTGTCATCACAACCGACCCTTTTTGAAAATATGGCATCGAATTTATGACTTGTAATCCCCCCTCTAGCAATGGTCACAAATACATTGTTGTCGTCGTTGATTACTTCACCAAATGGGCTGAAGCTATGCCCACTTTCAACAACACCGCTAACACTGCAATGCATTTTTTCTTTAACCACATCATATCCCGCTTTGGAGTACCCCTCCAACTCGTTTCCGACCATGGGAAATACTTCGAGAATGATATCGTCAATCGGATGCATCATCCTCCCCAAATCTCCAAATCTCCTATGAAACTGTTGGTCCACTCACTATTGCAGCAGGTACAAATGAGGTGGCAATGTGGGCCCTACATCTATATATAGGCCTTTTTCCAAACTTCCACTCACCATTCCTGGAGCCCAAGGTGTCCATTTTTCAAACCGTCTTCAGCCACAGAATCAGCATCCCGTCACCTACATCACAATAGTCCTTGGGTCGCTTTTCATATTGAGCCTCTGGGGCACCTTTTTTTCCAGATCATGGTCAGGTATGCCCGTGCATAGTCACATTTATCAAATACATGCTCATATCTTTGATTCTCTTCAGATATTGTTCACTTTGGGTATTTGGTTGTCATGTGTGCAGGTACTTGATCATCATTCATCAACACCACCCCTTCAGGTATATACTCATCACTGGCATGTAGTCTTTCCCACTGTATTGCATTTACATTTCTAGTCACACCCTCTGATATTGGCCTCAAGGATCCCCATTCCCAGCTCTGCAATACGCATGCCTCCATTTGCACCTTCGGTACTGTTACCAGGTAGCATTCTCACCCACATGAGTTGTCCCATTCATAGCACCTTTTGGCACTTTTGACACTCATGTTGTTCTTCATTACCCTTTAGGGATGGGAGTCCCGATAGTCTTTCATCATGTCACAAATTAACCTCATACTTCTTCTCCTCATTTTTCTAGCTTTCCCACATGGACTCCCAGATTATCTCTTCACGGTTCTATTTTTTACATGCACTTCCGCAGTATCATGAACCCTTCATTTCCTCCACACTCAGTTTGCCCATCTGTGAACCAACCTTCATTTCACCTACCTCATACAGAAACTCACCAATGGGGCCCCCACCCTTCATTAGTCTTCCAAACACATTACGCCCTCCTTGGGCCACCCATCTCACACTGGGGTACCCATTTATGTATTTGTACATTTCTCCCCAATTATTCATTATTTATTGTACAAACGCCTTTATTTCCAGTCATTACATTTTCTTTTGTCGTCATCATTGGTGACTTGCTTCCTTTTGGCCACACGCAACCAATGTCACCCTTGGTTGGAGCATTACTTATCATCTACCCTTACCAGCATCGACCATATCTTTAGAGTACTTCACAGGTCACTTACCTCTACCCTCTGAATTTGTTCACCTTGTCCCGCCTCTGGCACAACTTATCACCAAGTCTTGTCGTCCCCCTGACACTCGACCTTGTTACATGGTTGTGGCCACTCTTTATCTCATACATCCTCCAACCCAAGGAAGTATTAAGTCTTCCCACTTCTTGACTTCGTCCATGTACCTCTGCCACTTCCTCACCTCAGTAGACTCCATGAATCCCTTTGCTTATGGGAGTCGCGTTCCCCTTTCGTCGACATCAACACAATTTTCTGGAAGGGAGACAGTATCTTCATTCTCATTCTCCATTCAATGAGAGATCTCAGACGGCACAGGGTGAAACACCATTGCTCCCTGCTGTCGTTAGCCCCCATAACATTCGACGCCAACACTTTCTCATGTTATGGTGGGTCTTACTTTGCGACTATTGCAGTTATTTCTCTCCTTTGTCAAAGACCTCTGAACTTGGCTGGGCTATCAATGCCCACATAATCGATACTACTTATTACTGTGATCACTGCCTATGGTTCCGAGTATGTTCACTTACAGAATGGTCTTTTTCCTTTATCACAACCGCCCCCGAGGGTGCTGCAGTTGTCTACACCAACACTTCCATCATCTTTTTCCAGAGTTATATCACATCAGCATGGGGCATGCCCACCTCATTTGTACACAGTTGTACATTTTTACACACCTTATAGAAGGTCGGGTCCTACCGGTTCCTTTCTCCTCCAAAGGATTGCTCTGAACGATCCCACTATTGCTCTATCTTACAACAACATTCTCAGTAGAAGAAACATTGATGGATTTTAGCTATACGTATGCTCCTAACCTCATCCATCAAGGGGCATCTTTTATCACTGAAATTTCATCCGCACGTGGCGACAAGAACTCAACATCGTCAAACAACAATGAAGTCATTCATGGCCCTAAATTAATCTTACAGCATTCAAAAAAGGTCAAAAACTATACAAAGTAGTGAAAAAATGAAGAGCTCTTTAAAAAAGTTGGGCACGTGTGCACATGCGCGGAACAGAAACGTATCATGCACACATACGCGCACAATGCGTGGATGTTAGCGCAAAAAGCCGCGCACCTGCTAAACGATGCATTTATTGAAGTGGTCGGCCTCCCAACCACTTATGGATCAGCTCCCAAGCCGATTTGACCCTCAAATATGAGCAGAATCTGCATGGTAGGCTGGTCAAAGACCTAATAATGCCCTAAATGGCCTCTTTTCACACTACAAGGCAGTTACACAAAAGCCCAAAGCAATTCTATAAAAAGCCATGAATGCACCTCATTTTCTCAAGGAATTTCATGTAATGTTATGTTGCCTATATTTTTTTAAGGACTCCATCCTTGGCAAGAACACATTGGCACCATTTCATTGAGTAATCCACCTCTCCATTGAGTGGATTTGCAAGGATTTCTTTCACCACCATTTTCATTTTTCTTGTTGTAAGGAGAGAAAGCTTGTGAGGGTCCAAGAGCCTTCCCTTGGAGGAAGAAGGGACTCATAGTCCCCTTTCTTCTTGGTTCTTTGATTTCATCAATAGATCAGCCTAAAAACGTTGGTGACATGGGTCTATTTGTGTTTGTTATCTCTATGTCTCTATGCTTATGATTTTTGTTGTTATTAGTTTAATTCTTGCTTATAGTTTTGTTTTTATTTCTCTAACTCTTTCCTCTACAGCTGTCATGCTCAGCAGGACCCAACTGGGCATGTAAGCACCTCTTATTTTCTCACCAAGGTGACGAAAAGGGTGCAACACTGAGGATCAAAACAAGATGACATTTATTTATCCTTAGGTACTTTTGCATACCTAAAAATGCCTTTCGGCCTTAAAAACGTCGAAGAAACCTTTCAACGTGCCATGAATTTTTCTTTCCACTATCTTAAGCATATAGTCGAAGCTTACCTTGATGATCTTGCTGCTCACTCTCACAAGAGAGTGGATCACGCTACTCATCTTCTACTTGTTTTTGAAAGATGTTGTTACTATAGAATCCAGTTGAACCCTCACAAGTGAATCTTTTTCATTAATTCTGGTCATCTTTTGGGTTTTCTAGTTTCTGAGACCAATATCATGGTAGACACGCTAAAGGTTGAGGAAATATTTTGGTTGCCTACCCCACGCATGATTATACAACTTCAGGGTTTACAATGGAAATCCAACTTGTTTCGTTGGTTTATGGAAAACTATGCCACTATCACTAAGGGTTTCATGCGTCTCTTAAATAAGGAAACACCTTTTATCTAGAATAAGAGAGCCCAGGAGCCCTTCGATGCTTTGAAGGAAGCCTTGGTATCGATGCATGTGCTAAAGCCTCCAGACTACAGTAGAGATTACTTGCTTTATATCGATGCATCTAAGGATATGATTGGTATGGTTCTGGTTCAAGAGGATGATGAGCTCCACGAGCTCGTCATCTACTATCTTAGTCAAACCTTGGTCGGTCCTTAAATTAATTATTCTCACGTTGAAAATATATCTTTGTTTGTCATGCACGTAGTCCAATGTTTGCATAATTATATATTACTTTGCAAGACTATGGTGGTTACTGATGTCAATCCATTTCAATACGTCCTTACCAGGCGTATCATAAGGGGAAAATATAATAAATGGATTGTCATTTTACAGGAGTTTGATCTTGATTTAACTTTTGCAAAATCCAAGAAATCACTAGTTTTCACCGATTTAATATCAGACTTTCCACGATTAGATGAGGATTTTATCCATGTTGATTCGTTTGCAGATGAACACATTTTTCTTGTCTCGTCGTCTGACCCCTGGTATGGAGACATTGTTCTCTATCTTCAAACCTTGAAGTTCCCTCAGCATCTCTCAAGAGATGATCGACGACGTATAAGATACTGCAAGATACCAGATATAGAAAATATGCAGAACATAAATGAAATGATAGAAATGACAAAATGACAGTAAAATATCCAGCATAATCTTCACAATACACAGAAATGATATACGAAATAGAAATAGAAATAACACTTTGATTCTGATAGCAATGTTCACAGGCCTCTTCGAGGGGGAAACCTCCAGTCGAGCAACGCTCTGTTACAATAATCTCCAAGCTAGGGTTCTCATACCCTCGCCTCTTATTTATACTAAATATGTCTATTAAGGGAAGCATCTAGAGGAAGATCCTTCTAGAAGTGGAAGCTTCTATTAGGTCTTCTTACATCCACCTTATTCTATTTTATTGAAAGGATTTATTAATATTGACCTTTATTACATCCGAATACATTGATATACCTATGTGCGGGTTAGGACCTTAACATGTCTGCCCCCTTAAAAATAGCCTTGTCCTCAAGGCTGGAGATGTGGAAACTGTTGCAGAATGGTAGCTGGTTCCCAAGTGGCATCTGCTGAAGTCATGTCTTTCCATTGTACTAACACTTCCTTGATGGTTCTCTGACGCAGGCGACGCTCACGCTGGTCCAAAATTGCTTCTGGTTGTAGCCAAATGGAGCCTTCTTCAGCTAACTCTGGAAGGCTGGTTTGAATTTGGCACCTAGTTCCAATCACCTTCTTCAAGCATGAAACATGAAAAACAGGATGTATCTTCGACTGACTGGGTAGAGCTAACTGATATGCGACTTGTCCCACATGCATGAGAACTATGTAAGGGCCTTAGAATTTGGGTGGTAGCTTCTAACAATGCTCGGCCTTGAGGGAAGTTTGCGTGTATGGTTGCAGTCTCAGAAACACCTGATCCCCTTCTGCAAATTGACGTTCAGAGCGACCTTGATCTGCTTTCTGTTTCATTCTATTTTGTGCCATGACCAAGTTCTCTTTAAGAGTATGAAGGATGTCCTCTCGAACGGTAAGTGTTTGGTCAACCGCCTGGACCTTCGAGGTACCCGGTAAGTATGAGAGAACTGAAGGTGGCTTCTGTCCATATACTGCTTCAAAGGGAATCATGTGAGTGGTTGTATGGTATGTAGTTTTGTACCACCATTCGGTGAGGGGTAACCATTGAAACCACTGGTGTTGTTTTTCAGAGGCAAACCACCTCAGATATGTTTCCAAACACTTGTTGACAAATTCCATTTGACCATCCGTTTGGGGATGATAAGATGAGCTGAGATGAAATTGTGTGCCTTGTAGATTAAACAATTCTTGCCAAAAATTGCTTATGAAAGTTGGGTCTCGATCAGAAATAATAGAGTGCGGCATGCCATGTAGCTTGAATACCTGGTCCATGAAAATTTGAGCCACCGTGGATGCAGTAAATGGGTGGGAAAGAGCACAGAAATGAGCATACTTGGAGAGGCGATCCGCCACCACCATTATGACTGATTTATTCCCCGATTTGGGTAGGCCTGTAATAAAGTCCATAGAGATATCCTTCCAAATAGTAGGGGGAATCGGAAGCGGTTGGAGGGTGCCTGGGTATTTGACTGTTTCTCCCTTTTTGCATTGACACACCTCACATTCAGCGACAAACTTATGGATTTCCTGTTTCATACCCTCCCAGAAAAAAGAGCGTTTGACTCGTTCATATGTTTTGGTGAACCCCAAGTGCCCAGCTGTGGGTGTAGCATGAAGCACAGAAAGCACAGTGGATTTGAGCTTGGATTGTTTACTTAAATACAAGTGACCTTTATATCGAAGCTCATCCTGGAGCCAGGAGTATCCTAGGGGAGCCAGAGCCTTGTTTTGCAGTTGTTGGATCATATGCAAACTTTTGGGATCTTGAAGCCATTCCTGGTGCACAGCTTGGAGCCAATCAGGTACAATGAAGGAAAGAGAAAAAAGAGATCCTTCGTCTTCATATTTTCAGAACAGTGCATCAACCACGACATTGTCTTTTCCCTTCTTGTAAATGATCTCATAGTCATATCCAAAGAGCTTAGTCACCCATTTTTGTTGTTCCTGGGAGGAAATGTGTTGTTCTAGAAAGTACTTGAGTCTTTGATGGTCTTTTTTTTCTAAATGGGAGGAAATGCGTTGTTCTAGAAAGTACTTGAGTCTTTGTTCTAGAAAGTACTTGAGTCTTTGAGTTGGGCAATGACACCCGAATGACCTTTTTTGAGTAGTTTTTCCATGTGATGAGAACTGATGATCTCAGGTGAACCAGTAGTGATGCCTTGAAATTTATATTGGTGGCCTCCTTGGTCGAATTGCATGGTTAAGTTCTGAAAATCCATGAGAATGGGACCCAAATTCCTTATCCAGTCTGCGCCCAACACAATGTCACAACTGCCCATGTCAATCGCAAACATGTGGTATTTGAGGTGGTAGTCACCTATTAGGAGACGCACATTTTCACAGTGCCCACCACATTTCATAGAACCACCGTTGGCAATCATGATTTGGAAATTGTTGAAAGCATGGATGTAGCAATGGGTTTCTTGGGCAATGCGGCGATGAATAAAATTGTGGGTGCTGCCACTATCAACCAGAATGATGACCTTTCTTTGCTTGATGTAACCAATTAACTTGAGGGTTTGGGGGGCAAAGAAGCCGGTGAGAGAATTGAGGGAAATAATCGGTTCCACTTCGGGAGGGTCGGAGGTAGGGATTATGTCAGAGATTTCTGGTGACTCGGGCACAGGGGGAGTGTCATCATCTTCTTCTTGAATATCCTCAGAGATGTCCATAAAGAGATTTTGTTCCTTACATTTGTGGCCTGGGAAATATTTTTCATCACAATTATAACAGAGGCCTTTGAGTTTCCATTCAACCATTCCAGCCCTGGTCAATTTTTGGATTTTTAATGGGGCGGACGGAGTAGTGGGGTTTACTGGTTTAGGGCGCAGGATAAAGGAAGGCTTACGGTTTTGAGAGGAAACAATTTGTTGTTCTTCTTTATCTTTTTTGGTAGCCTCCACCCAAGTCATAGGTCGAGCCATGAGGACATGGGCCCTAATCTCCTCCTTGAGGCCACTGATAAAACACTCTCGAAAGAAAGCATCAGTCATGCCCTCTGTTCGAAAAGCCAAACGCTCAAATGCAGCTATGAAGTCTTTGACTGTGCCTGATTGCTTCAATTTTGTCAAACGGCCCAAATGGTTGGTGTCAGTGTCAAAGAGTTCATAAAGCTCAGCAACAAATTGGGTCCAAGCAATATATCCTTGACGAGAAGTTTTTCTCCATTACCACCATTGCCAGCGTTCTTGATCCAGATGGAGAACACCATACCGAAGTTTGGCCAAGTCATCTGTAATGTTGTAGAGAGAGAAATAATGTTCCATTTGTGTGACCCAACCAGTGGGGTCTGAGCCATCAAATTTGGTTACATCCACCCGTGGAAGGTGTATGTCCCTTTGAAAGTGATGGGGTTAAAAGGAATGGGAAGAATTTTCTCCTTTAGTCTTTTTATGTGCATCATGAAAAGAGTCATCGAGAGGGATTTTGAGTTTGGTTCAGAGTGATACAAAGACAGATTCAAGTTCATGTTTGACTTATGCCATTGTGGACTGCACGACTACATTGATGGATGCATTTATGGAGGCATTTATGGAGGCATCACGGGAGGCAATAGTAGCACTGAGTTGTTGCACTTCTTGTTGGGTCTTAAGGAAACTAGATTCCAAGGTGTTGAAGTGAGAATCTAGTTCTTGGCTACGGGTATGGGCCATGATGATGGGTGAACTGGAAAGGGAGTGGGCGGGGTTAGAAATTTTTCAGAAAAATGATATGGATGAATGTGACATGGGGGAAGAGATGAGTCTAATGGAATATGTCTCAAATAATGGTGAAAAAATGGGAGAGGGTGGGGTCAGAAAATTTTTCTGAAAAAAAATGATATGGATGAATGTGACAAGGGGGAGGAGATGAGTCTAATGGAATAGGTCTCAAATAATGGTGAAAATTATGCTGCAGTGCGGGGTTATACTTTGGTCTGAAGAATGTTGTAGTGTTGAAATCCCCAAATTCTGAACCAGAGAGTATTTACTTAGCAACGCAAACACAGATGCACGTCACTAGATCTCGTTGGTTTAATTTATTTGTTGTTGTTTATGTTCCCCAAGGGTTAGGTATTCAAGGGTTCTATAGACAAGGGTTTTCCCTGTGCAATAGCTCTCTGATATACGTGCAAGGTCCAATAGTAGTACTCAGCCCAATATCTCAGGGCACTAACTAAGGAGGATTGTTAAGGTCCTAACCCACACATAGGTAGATCAATGTATTCGGATGTAATAAAGGTCAATATTAATAAGACCTTTCAATAAAATAGAA
>ML798626.1:422654-436590 GCA_009831015.1 Picea engelmannii | reverse complement strand
TTGGATATTATTGTAACAGAGCGCTGCTCGATTGGAGGTTTCCCCCTCGAAGAGGCCTGTGAACATTGCTATTTGAATCAAGTGCTATTTCTGTTCAAGTGCTATTTCTGTTGCTATTTCGTATATCATTTCTGTGTATTGTGAAGATTATGTTGGATATTTTACTGTTATTCTATTATTTCTAGCATTTTGTTTCTGTTCTGCATATTTTATATATCTGGTATCTTGCAAGGATAGACCGTACCCTTAGCCGTACTACCCGACTACCCAGGTACTAGAGAGTATCTTCCCGAGTCTTGTTCTCGATGACACTATAGCAGTCCGACGGCCGATAGGTTTATCTAAAGAGGGCTTCAGGAAATCTAGGTTGATCCGTACACATGTGTTGTCTGATGCACTACCACTCGAAGGGGTGCCAACAGGGGTTACAAGGGTGGCCAACAAATGTGCACTTAAGAACCACTTGTATTTCCTGCGTGTATGAATCCCTCAACCATGGGTTTATGCGCGTAACGACAGATCTATGTGGCTTAAAGACGCTGGAATACATCTATACCCTGGAAAAAAAAATACCCACAATTTTTGCCAAGGAAAGTGCTCTGATACCACTTGCAAGATACCAGATACAGAAAATATGCAGAACAGAAATGAAATGCTAGAAATGACAGAATGACAGTAAAATATCCAACATAATATTCACAATACACAGAAATGATATACGAAATAGCAATAGAAATAGCACTTTGATTCCGATAGCAATGTTCACAGGCCTCTTCGAGGGGGAAACCTCCACTCGAGCAATGCTCTGTTACAATAATCTCCAAGATAGGGTTCTCATACCCTCGCCTCTTATTTATACTAAATATGTCTATTAAGAGAAGCATCTAGAGGAAGATCCTTCTAGAAGCAGAAGATTCTATTAGGTCTTCTTACATCCACCTTATTCTATTTTATTGAAAGGCCTTATTAATATTGACCTTTATTACATCCAAATACATTGATCTACCTATGTGCAGGTTAGGACCTTAACAGATATCAAGCTAATAAGTATACTATTTTCAGTGACATGTTGTATCGTCAAGGAATAGACAATATCTTGAGTCCTGTTTTAACTCATAGAGAGGTCGAGCTTGTCCTGAACGATTTCCACAGTGGGGCTTGTGGTGGTCATCTATCCGGGATTGCGATAGCCAAAAAAAAATTGTGAGCCGATTATTTCTGGTCTAATATCTTTAAAGATTGTATTGAAGCAGTTAAGAAGTGTCACCCCTACTAGGTGTTCACTCAAAAAATGTTCTTGCATCCAACCCCTCTTCATCCATTCATTACCATCGGTCCCTTCACCAAGTCGGGGGTGGATTTCATGGATTTCAACCCAACTTCAGTTAGGGGGCATCAACACATTATCATGGTCATTGAATACTTTACTAAGTGGGTCAAGGCCATGCCTATAGTTAAATCCAATGGGAATACTATCGCTTTCTTCGTATTCAATCAAATTATCTCCTAGTTCGGTATCCCGAGTGAGATTGTCATTGATCATGGAAGTCATGTTTAGAAAAAAATGATGGAAGAATTAGAATCTAAGCTAGGGTTTAGACATGGTCATTCTTCTCCTTATTACCCCTAGGAAAATGGACAAGTAGAGGTCGTCAACAAGTCTCTTAAGACCATTTTGCAAAAAACTGTCAGTCAGAGAAAGTCCAACTAATACATCATGCTATATCCCACACTCTAGGCATATTGAACCTCGGTCAAGACTTCCACTGGTTTTTCCCCTTTTTAGTTAGTGCGAATGTGAAATCCCTTCTCTCAAGTTTGTAGTCGTGCTCCTACCTAAAACTTTTGATCTCGAATGATGCCTTGTGCACCTAGAGAGTCTTTATGAGCAGCGTAGAGACATCTCTATGACTATCGAGGTGAAAAAAAGATGCTTCAAGGTCCAGTACGATAAGTCTGTCTGTCCTCAGTTGTACGTTGAGGGTGACTTGGTCCTCTTGTATGATCAAGCAAAAGAACCACTAAGGACATGCAAGTTTAAGCCCATATGGCACGATCCTTACATCGTGTGACGTGTTCTAGAAAAAGGAGCCTATGAGTTAGAAGATTATGAAGGGAAAGGTTGGCCGAGCCCAGAAATGGGCTCTACCTGAAAAGATATTATTCTTTATCCCCAAGATTGGGTGAAACTCTGTTGGCCCTTGACCAAGTTTTGGGAGATCCTTGGTCAATTTTGACCTATTTGTGACTTTGATAGCCTATCGAAGGCAGAGCGCAAGACAAATCAGAGATAGCGGGATCTATCCCCCTTTTTGGGTCCTTTTTGGGATTTGGGATTATGTGATAGGCATGGAGATGTTGGCCCATGGGTTTACCCATGTTTAGGCCTATTTTGTAAAGTATAAATAGATGTCTAGGCAAGGTAAGGAGAGGCATATAGATATATCTGTATGATATTGGGCTAAATGATAAGTAAGGATTGTATATTCTGTGTGCATATTGTGTGAGACTTGCAAAGATACATGCAAGTAATTGTAAGAAGGCTTGGTGTTGTACCCTAACTAGAAGAAGGAGGATCTGGCAGAGTGCGCACATATCTCCTATATTCTGCAGAGTAGGATTTTGATGTTATGTGCCTGTAAGAAGCTTGATCGAAGATAATAAAGAAGAAGAGTTGGTGGATGTATCCCCAGGGGTGAACCACGTACATGTTGTGTTTCTATACTTTATGCGATGTGTTGATGTGTTTATGTCTTTACTTGCCAAGTGATTTGATATATATAGATAGATCTGTTTATGATTTGTGCTAACAATGTATATGGATGTTAGATATAAACTATGTGAATGTGCTTAGTGCTTGAATCTGCTAAATCTAATCTACCTCTCTATGATAAGTGCTTAGATACATCAAAACTGCATGAATGGTGCAATACTCAGTTTTATCTGTGGAGTATATAGTGGTCAAATATTGATGAACTATTGGTGCTAAGTGCTATGTTAAGTATTCAAATCATAGATCTGTGTCCCAGCTAAGGTTGCATAAACTTGAGTCCTGCAACCACCCCTGCCTCTACCTCGGGTGAGACTTCATCTTCTTCACAGGTGTTGTCGAAAGGGCTGATAGTTAGGGTTTTGTTGGTGCGTTGTTGTAGCGTTGAACCCTGGGTTTTCCCTTGTGCCAAAAAATGGTTATGTTGTTGGGACTCAAACTGAAACTGTGATTGTTGGGAACTAAAGAAGAAGAAGCTTTGTGCAAAGATCCGACCTAAAATTGTGATTGCTAGGAACTGAGGAATAAGACTCTTTGTGCAAAGATCCGACCTAAAACTATGAAATCTTTGTGCGTAGATCTATTTCCCTAGTGCCCAACATTCCACTTGAGTTGTGAAGCTCTGTGCCAATAAAAGAGGTCATATATGAAGAAAAGAGGTAAGATATGGAAGCTTTGTGCTCTGATAAAGGTAATAATAGTGAAAATTTTTAGATTTGGAAGCTTTGTGCTCTATAGAGGTAAGATAAGTGGAATTTGTTTTTTCAACAGTATGGATCTAGGTATGTTTGATAGATTTTGTCCTAGCTTGAAAACTAGGGCACTAATAGATGAAAGAAGGTTTGAAATGCGTAGATATGATAAGAATAGTGAAAGATAAGTTATACCTATGCATAGAAAGAATGTTTGGACTAACAACTGGATGCAGGATCTTAGAAAGAATTGTTTGCAGGTTAGCTACCATGATCCTACCGTGCAGTACACGAAAGGCTGGGGATCATTTAAAAGAAAGAGAGGATTATCCCTCTATTACATTTGCATAAAACCAAGACATCTTGCTAAGGAATGACCTGGGAGAAGACCTAGTTGTCTTTGTTGCAAAGCTATGGACCATGAAGTATTGGATTTCCATAGAATGATTACTAAGCTTGAAGGAATGAACATGAGACAAGAAAACCCTAAGGAAGATCCATAAACTACAATTATGGCAGAACCTGAGAAAGAATCAGATAAAGTGTTTCTCCAGATAAAAGACACCCTGAATGACCATCAACATGTCATATTATCAAAGATATCCAAAGAAAAAGCATGCATAGAAGAAAGAATAGGAGACTTCGACATTGACTGTGTTCTAGATGAGGAAACACAGGTGAATATCATGACAGAAAGAACTTGGGAAGCGATAGGAAGGCCTGCTATGATTCCTTCATTAGGAGGAATAGGACTATTCAAAGGAAAGATGATAATCCTATGTGTAAAGCTCACCCAGATACCTATGAATGCCAATGGGACTTAGATAGAGGAGGATTTCAAGATTGTTAAATTCATTGAGAACAATGCCCCATTTACCATGTTACTAGGAAAACCTTGGATTGAAAGAGATCAAGCTAGAAGGAAGGAAGAAGAAGAAGCTTTAGAGCAGAAGAAGAAAGAGTTAAAGGATTTCATTACTAGAAGGATCACACACTTGATTGAAGAAAAAAAGAACAGATCGAAGCTATTTAACACTAGAGACCCGGATGTTGAAGTTGTAAGAACACTAGAAGACCCACAAAAGATTGAAGTACCTATTCCAGATAAAGAGGAAGTATCACCCTTGAATCTTAGGAAAGAATATCAACAACGCAAAGGAACTATGCCAAATGTAGATAAGAATCAAAATGGAAAAAGGAATACCGAGACAAAGATCACTGGAAAGAAGGCCAAAAATCTAAGTAAGAAGACAACTAAGATCGAAAAGTTACAGAAGGTTCCAGAGGGAACTTCGCAAAGGGAAAATTTGCAAAATTGGATCTTCACCGGGATAAAAAAACAACGTCACATGCCACTTCACCAGGGTGAAGCAATATAGCCATTGGGAACAATATAACTATTAGGTCGACCCTCCAAACAAGTAGAAAGGCATTTATGGTTCACCCCCAGACCGTTGGACCACGCTGTAATGGACATAACAGAGTTAATGAAGGCTTCTCACCCATTGCAAGAGATATGTTGCCAAGTTATCTATTTATCCCATCGCGCCATGCATCGAGAACACTTTTTATAACTGTGAGTCTGATTCTGCAAACTCGTTGATTTTATAGAGTGATCATTGTGCTATTGTCCTCTATCCCATTGCAGTGTCTAAGTTACTCCTCGAAACTAAGATTTCCAACCCCGAGCATGTATGTTGGATGAGTTCATCACTGCAGAGAAATTTGTCGAAGAATTTATCATTGATCTCATGACTGAACGAGTAATGTCAATGTATATAGGTATATACATGTCATCGACAAGAGGACTTCAAGCCTCTGCGTCGACTGCTCGTGGAGTCGGATCATCCTGAACCTCAGCGGAAAAGAGAACCAAGCACAAAGATGACCTAGAAAATGTGAAGCTTACTCCAACCATATTTCCCAATTACATCTTGCCTTTGGCTAGCGTGGTGAATCAGGATAGTGTGACAAGATATTTCGAGTACACCATGTTCACTGCGTACCTCCCGAAGGGGATACACATAGTTCACGCATAGCAGGATAAGATCAAATATCACAGCATTGAAGTTCAATGACTTCAACCTCGGAGATCGCAATATCTATGGTATGCTCACCCCGTACAAGTACCTAACCAGAATGAAGGGAAAGAATTCAAAGATAATTCCCCAGCCATGGACGATGAACCTCACGCATTCCACCCTGCTGAATGTCATGAAGATCCCACACTTCGGAAGACACCAGGAAGTCAATGCATGTGTCAAGATTCTACTATCATGTTACCATGGAGGCTACTTATGGCTAGAACATCGTATTACATTTGACCCAACTTTGATCCACAGGATCACATGAATGAGTATGAAAGGACCTGACCCGTAGAACTTCTACCTAGGAAAGGCCACAGATTGTGTGCTAACACAAAAGATCAAGGATACATATGGCGATGTTGAGAAGGGAACAAGAGGCTACAAGGTAGCTTCCATCTAGAGTGGCACAGTGCACCTAGCATGTCAACTGATAGCTGGAAAGTTAGTAAGGAAGAACCGACCTACATAGGTCACCATATTTGTCATTGACCTCACAGGAAGTGCGCGGAAGGCCTACAGATGAATTGGGAAAAGTACATAGTTAACTAATTGGAACTAGACTGTCGAGAAGAACAGGATCATGGTTATGAATTTCATTTCGGTTGGCTCTTGATCCTAATTGCATTTTTTTCCTGGGAGATGCCAGAAGGTGCAACCTTCCCAGGCATAGAGTCATTCGAACCGCTTGTTGTGAAGTTTGCTACCCTTTGGTATTCAAGTGATATGAACAAACATTGGCAGTCAAATGTTGTGTTTCATACATATTACCTCTAGCTAAAGAGAGCCATCGAAGCTGAGCCTCACATGACTCTGAACACCTTACAAAGGTTCTGACCCCTGATGAAGTTTAGTGTAGATCGACACTTCATCTACATTATAGTGCGAGCAGATGAACATAAAGAGAAGCTCCAATATATTATAAACTTATAGAAGAATACCTTGAGGAGATCACTAAGAAATGGTCTATTGACCTCCTTATCCTTTCCAACCTTGAAGAGATATATGATCTTGATAGCCCAGAGGACACTCATAAAGAACAAAATACACCCAAGATGACTGAGGAGGTCCAAAATTTAAGCAACACCTCAGGAAAGACTTCTTCAGTGTCACCTAACCAGAGGGTGATGACAAAGTAGAAGCTAAACAAAATCCAAGAGAAGTCACACTGCCCAAAGACAAGGTTGACCGCTTGAAGAAGAGGAAGGTTTCCCCCCCTAAACATTCTTCCCAGAAGAAATTGAAAGCCACCATGACCAAGATGCAAACTGTCTTCACCTCTGATGATTTTGACTTCATCATAGTAGCCTTGAACGATGCTTCACTGGAAATAACAGAGAAACAAGAAGCCAAGATGGAAAAAAAGTATGATAGAATTCAAGTCGAACTTTGAGGGGTACAACAGGCCCTTCAGTCTAGCCGTGCAGTCTCCACTACGCCCCTACCATCGGGAGAACTAGAGTTGGGAGATGAGCCAGCCCAACTCCACCGACTCACTGATACAGTCGTAGCTCACCTTCGACGAGCACAAGAAGAAATAGATCAAGCCACCAAGGCCTTGAAGCAAGTGCAAGGTGTACTCATAGAACAAAAAAATGCTACAGAATAGGAAAATATTTCTCTCTAAGCGAAGTTCGATGAAGAAAAATCACAGATGCAGTAAGGAAAAGAACAGTTGCTCGTGGAGCAACTTGAAGTGAAATAAGCGGTCAACAAAGCACTTCTCTCTATGAAAGTATTAGAAATAAAGGCAGAAGACTGAGTCACACAATAGGTAGAGAAGCTCACAGAAGCTATCCAGCAGCTACAACAACGCATAACAGACTTAGAGTTCCTCACAATGCCTGAGACTTCACAGGATGTAAGGGATCAAAGAGAAGCAATGGCCTGAAGTGTAGTTGAAAGGATAAATGCCCTTGCCATGGAATGCAAGCAGCTAAGTAATCAAAGTGCCTAGACATATGAGAAACTCACTGAGAACCCAGAATTTCAAGCACTAGAGTCATATCTCCAGGAAGCAAAGAAACATGTAGAGACAATATAGGCACAGTTGAAGCCCCTGTTAGCTATGGAAAGAATGAAGAGATCCCAAGAGAAACACACTACCCAACAACAGATCCACACTATCTAGAGCATATTTATGGAATTAACTCAGTGGCTCCAACCTATACAAGATAAGGCTTACCAATTGTTCACAGAGGTCGAAGGTCGAGGAGCAGAACTCAAGCAGGTTATTACTGCAGCTGAACAATGCCTGGAGTGACATTTCAACGATGTAGTCATCCAAGAGTTCACTGAACAGGAGGCCATGGAAAAACAACAATTTGAAGCAGATCGAGGATTTCAAAGTAGAACTACCCAGATCAGAGTGACTTGGGATGAGTTAAAGGTGAGTGTTGGGGGCCTGTTGGCCCTTGAGCAAGTTTTGGGAGATCCTTAGTCAAGTTTGACCTATTTTGGGACTTCGACAGCTTGTCGAAGGAGGAGCACAAGATGAAACATAGATCGTGGGATCACAACCCCTTTTTGGGTTGTTTTGGGGATTCGGGATTATGTAACGGGTATGGGGATGTCAGTCCATGGGTTTACCCATGTTTAGGCCTATTTTGTAAATTATAAATAAATGTCTAGGCAATGTAAGGAGAGGCATATAGATATATCTATGTGATATTGGGCTAAGTGATAAGTATGGATTGTAGATGATTTATGCATACTATGTGATACTTGTAGAGGTACGTGCAAGTAATTGTAAGAAGGCTTGGTGTTGTACCCTAACTAGAAGAAGGAGGATCTGGCGGAGTGCATGCAGATCTCCTGTCTTCTGTGGAGTATGCTTTTGATGCTATGTTCCTGTAAGAAGCTTGACCGAAGATAATAAAGAAGAAGATTTGGTGGACGTAGCCCCAGGGTGGGGGCGAACCATGCACATGCTATGTTTCTATGCTTTGTGCGATGTGTTGATGTGTTTATGTATTTACTTGCTAAGTGCTTTGATATAGATAGATAGATCTATTTATGCTTTGTGATAACGATGTATATGGATGTTAGATATGAACTATGTGAATTTTCTTAGTGCTTGAATCTGCTAGATCTAATCTACCTCTCTATGATAAGTGCTTAGATACATCAGATCTGGATGAATGGTGCAATACTCTATTTTATCTACAGAGTAGATAATGGTCAAATATTGATGAAATGTCGGTGCTAAGTGCTCTATTAAGTATTCCAATCACAGATCTATGTCCCAGCTAAGGTTTCAGACACCCGAATCCTGCAACCACACCTGCCTCTACCTTGGGTGAGACTTCATCTGCTTCACAGGTGTTTCCAAAAGGGTCGGTAGTTAGGGTTTTGTTGGTGCGTTGTTGTAGTGTTTAACCCTGGGTCTGCCCCTGTGCCAACAAACTCTTTGTATACTAATGTAATTTAGTGTATATATATTTTTCCTTTCTTTTCATCTTCGGGTTTGTTATCAAGTTCACATGGTTGACATATGTCAACGGAGTCTTCGGTCTACCTAGGATTCATAGACGGTGCCAGTCATCATACATGTAACTTGGCTTACGCCACTTGGGTGGTTTACTCACCTAAGGGTTTGTTGGTGTCTTCAAGTTGCGTATTCCTAGGGCCATCCATGAACAATGTGGCCAAATATAGCGTCATCATAGAACTTTTGCACAATGCTATCCCACATGGTATTCGTTCATTAGAGGTTCTCCTGAATTACCAGTTAGTAGTATGTTAGTTGAATGACAGTTACCATGTGTGTGATCCTACTTTACTCCAACAATTCCTACAGGTACGTATTTTATAATGAAAATTTGATTTTATTACATATTATCATATTCCTATGAGTTCTAATCATGTATCTGATGCTTATGCTAATTTTGTTTTAGATTGTCATTTGTCACAGAACTAAAACAAAGAAAACCATCTCATCAATGTACACATTGTAAAATATAACTAAAGCTGAAGATCCCTTTTTATATATTTCAAAAAATATGGTGTTTATAGTAAAAAATTGGGGCTAATACCCTAAATACACATATACAACTAGTGCTACAATATCCCACAACATCTACACATGTGGCATCAGATGTATGTCATGGTAACAAACCATGGTGTTTGTGAGATGCAAAAAACGTTGTACCCATGCCCTAGGTACACCAACCACTTGTCGTTGCATGGCTTCAGAAAGATTCTCTACCTAAACCATGGGAATTCTCTGAGTCAAATGCGACAAGTTGCCTTGCACGTTTTGTAGGACTCTCTCAGCTTCTCCTCCTACCGCCTCATCTCCCCAGTTCCTCGGTTGATGTTGAGAGAAACCTTCTGTCCATTGCGAACCCACATCTACGTTACATAAGTGTGTAGTCAATACTTAAGCACCATCTAAAAAATATTTTGTTCTATTATACAAAATTACAAAAAAAATGAAATATGTAAAAACATTTGACATACCTATGTCATCGTAGGTGGTCCCTGGTGGAAGTGGCATGTATGTATCTGCTTGGAATTCTATCCCTGCATAAGGATAGTCATCTAAGGAAATGACCTATCGTTTCCACCAGTAGAATAAATCCTCGTTGTAGAGTGTTGGCACCCTACCTCCCCCCTGTCGCCTCATTACCTTGGTCCACCATGACAAGGTTGGATCATGAGTTCCTCTCGAAAGAATCTCGACTCTAGGTTCCAGACTTGGAACCCACTCAAAGAAAAAACTGCATAGGATAGAGGCAAACCAAAAATTTCTCTTACTCCCTTGTTTTCACTCTATCAAATGGCTCTTCATATTTTCCAGTAGTGAGGTACATCATTCATATATTGTGGGTCTCATAAACTGCATTTCATAGAACATGAGCAACCTCGATGCCTGGTACAATGAGGTCGACCCTATGATCCTAGTCAATACAAGGACAATAATCTTCAGGATAAGTTTGTTTATTGCCCAGATAGGGAGTTGACTCCCTACCTTAGGATTCCCTTCTACACAGTGTGATGCAAGAGCATCACCAACAACAAGCGAGCGTGGGGCAAGTGCCAATGCATTTTGGCACATGATGAATTGTTTGAAATGTTTTGACATTGGATGCACCAAACTTAAATGTAATAGTTAAAGAAGAGCATACTTGTAGATTGTAATCAGACCTTGAGCATCTCGCTCTCGTCTAAAGGACTAAGAGGCATTTATGCTAGTAAATGTAAGTAGGTATCTTTGAATTCTTAGATTAGACAGTTTTAGGAGATGGAGGGAAAACATATATAGACACCCTCACTTGTATCATTGTAACATTAGCAGCATAACCAATCAAGAGAGCATAGGAGAGCAGAAGCAAATAGCTGTGTAGAAAAACCCATGTACAGAAGTTCTGGATTAATACAAATATTTTTAGTTCAGACTCATGGTGTTCAATTGCTTTTATGTGTTTATACATGTTGATTGATATATGCTTGTTTACTCTCTGTTATGCATTTGCTTTGATGTTTGAATGTATGATTTCATATTTAATGTATGAAATCTGAAGAGAGGGAGAGTAAGAAATGAGTTTCAATTGTTTCTCTATCTAAGCAAGAGTTTTCTTGCAAGGAGTGCAGTGAAATTGTCTGCAAGGTGTGAGTTGACAGAAGTTAGAGTTCGTCTCTGCAAGATCAGGAGAGATAACCTTGTTCTCATTCTCGTAGAAGTGCAATTTGAGCACAGGAGCCGTGCAAGGAGTGTACAGGCCGAGCGAAGTCTCAGAGTTTTCAGCCTGAGGAAACTGTTGAAAGACTGTTGTCGGAGAGAGTACACAGAGGTGAAGAGGTTCAAATACTTGGAAGTAATTGAAGAATTGCCGCAAGGAGTGCATGCAGGAGTCTTCTTGAAGACTCGATCCGTTGAAGAAAATCTCAGGAGGTTTAGTACCTTGAAGCGTTCAAAGGGGAGGCGTTTCAAATTTATTTGCAGGCAGATAAGTTCCTGCAAAGGCATACTTTGTTCATTTCGCAAGAATCGTCAAGGAGGAATTTGATGGTCAGAATCCTCCGTGGAGGATTCACGAAGTCTAGGAAGTCATCAAATAGTGCAGAGGAGTAGGGGAGTTACGACAAGTATTCTCCAAGTGCAAGCTCGGGAGAAATTAGACCGTGGGATCCAAGTCAACAACGGTCGTTGGATCACCCACGTAAATCTCATTTCGGGGTTTCATGATTTGAAGGGTCAAAACCTTTGCATCAATATTTGTGAGGTTGTGAAAGGCAAAGTCGTGACACCATGAAGGAATCTAAGCCACCCGTTAGAAGGAGGACACATGTCGTGAGATCACCCTTATCGGGGATTCAGACATCGGAGGTCAAAAAGGGAATTCCTTCAACTTCGCGAGTGGTGAAGCTGCGAAGAGAATCAGGACCATCCATATGAGAGTGGATAGGTGGCATACTCACTGACACAGAAGTCAGACCTTCATTAACCAATTCGGGGTTTTGGGGGTTGAATATCTGAAAAATCATCACCCGAATTCGCGAAGTCTAAAACTCCAAAAAGGTGGGAAGATCCGTTGTGGGACCCACGTTGACAACGTGTCATAATTATGGCATTTCGGTATATCAGTGGACAAGAAGTCGAGACTTTTGTCCCGAAAGTCCCGAAGTCGCGAGTAGTGAAGTCACGAGAAAATCGCAATCGTCCATCTAAGGAGGACAGGTGGCAAAGATCATAGGATCTCGCGAACTCGGAGGTTTGCAGGGTGAGAGCCCAAGAGTTGGGTGCTCCAAGTCTCGAAGTCGCGAAAGGCGAAGTCACGAAGTGCCAAATCCGGGCATGAGTGTGGACATGTGGCAGAACCTCAAGGTAGGGACCACGTGATTGACAAGTGGACACGCGTCACCTGGAGAAGGGAGTCAACACTTTATTGACTTCTCACATCTCGGGGATTCACGAGATAAGAACATGAAGGTTCAACCCTTCAACTTGCGAAGTGGCGAGTTGCGAGAGGTGTTGGCATTTAAGTCTAGCCGGTGGTCACACACAGAGGGTGCTAACAAAGAAGGAGCCATAACCATTTCGTGATCTTGGGTATCGCAGATTTGAGAAGGAAGATTCAGGATTCACGACTAGCGAACTCGCAAGATTGCAAGTTGCGAAAAGGACATGTGGATCGATTTGAAATTAGATTCCAGCAGAGAATCTGAAAGAGCCGATCCGACTCGAAGGGGTTAAGAACGATCCTGTGAGTGGATCAAGTCCCAAGGGCTGATAGGTTTGTGTCAATGTGGTATCAGAGCTTGACTCTATTTGTATACTTCAGATAGGGAAAGAAAGAAAGAAAATCTTAGCCATGATTCCAAGAAGAAGAGACAGGCAAACACTCGATCCACCAGAGGAAAGGGAAATGCCAAGAGGAAGGGGTAGGTAGGTGCCAAATCCAGCCATCGAAAGAGAGATGCATGATATACGCACCGGACTCGAGGACATGGAGACAACACAGAGGTGCACAACTGGTGTTGGAGATGTTAGTGATTCCGAAAGTGAAAATGAAGCTGGACATGAAGGATAAGAAGTCACAGCAGAAGATGCAACAAATGAATTCCTGATTAGGGATGTTGCAAGAATGGGTGCTAAGGAAAAAATGGATATTCCAGTATATGAAGGAAACCTGGATGTTGAAGAGCTTCTAGACTGGATTAGAGCTCTGGACACATATTTTGACGATGAAGATGTCGAGGAAGACAAAAAGGTCAAACATGTTGTCACAAGATTGAAAGGACATGCAACATTGTGGTGGGATGAGCTACAAGTTGACAGATGCTACAAAGGCAAGCAGAAAATCAAGATTTTGGATAGGATGATCGCGAAGATGAAGGAAAAATTCATTCCCAAGGATTACCAAATTACTCTGTTTCGAAGAATGCAAAATTTGAGACAGAAGCTGATGTCAGTGAAGGAGTACATTGAAGAATTCTACAGACTGAACATCGGGTTAGGTCATCGCGAAAGTGATGATGAAAAAGTTGCTAGGTACATGAATGGTATGAGATATGACATTTAGGATGAGATGAGCATGATGACCATATGAACGGTGGAATATGCTTATCAGATGGCTCTAAAAGCTGAAGAGAAGCTGAGCCAAAAATAAGGTCAAAGAGGTCGAGGCAAAAGTCAGCCCAGAGGCAAATCAGTTGCCCAGGATAGAAACCATAAACCCAAGGAAGACTGGAAGAAACCTCAAACTCAAACTGAGAGAGGTGGAAGCTCATAGAGAGGGAAACTGTTAAGAACCAAACATCAATATAGCATAGAAAAACTTCAGGAAAGGTAATCAACGCCTTGAAAAAGAGACAATTTCAGATAATAAGCCTCTTCGAGGGGGCAACCTCCTTTTACCCCACTTAAATGTTCAAGTACAAGATGA
>ML798626.1:382103-398046 GCA_009831015.1 Picea engelmannii | reverse complement strand
TATCTACAGCATCTACCCAGAACTGTAAGGGAAAACCGGCATGCAATCTCATACTCCTTGCACGCTCCATGATTGTCCTGTTCATCCTTTCTGACACACCATTTTCTTGTGGTGTTCTTGGAACTGTCTTCTCTCTACGAATCTCATGGTATGAACAATAATCATCAAACTCCTTGTTGCAATATTCAACTCCATTATCTAATCTGAGACACTTCAAACTCTTTCTTGTCTCATTCTCAACTAAAGCTTTCCATTTCTTAAAAGTATCAAAAACATCAGATTTTTGTCAAATGCAATAAACCCAAGTTTTTCTAGTTTCATCATCAACAAAAGTAACATAATAATGAGAGCCACCAAGAGATGATACCTAAGTTGGTCCCCATACATCTGTATGCACAATCTCTAACCTTTCATTCTTCTTTTCTTTTCCGACTATGAGAAATCCGACTCTCTTTTGTTTTGCATAAACACAATGCTCACAGAAGTCCAAATCAATTTGTTTAAGATCTGGAAACAAATTTCTTTTGTGAATGATCTGCATACCCTTCTCACTCATGTGTCCCAACCTATGATTCCATAGTGTTGTATCCACTCTTGTAGAAGCTAAAGAGATAGAAGAGTCAGTATTACCAGTACATAAATACAATGTACCTACCTTCTCTCATTTTTCTATCACCAATGATCCTTTGATGACCTTCCACGTCTTATCTATAAATATGGATATACAACCTTCACTTGCCAACTTCCCTGTTGAAATTAAATTTGTCCTTAAATATGGAACATGACTTACCTCTTTCAACAACCATTGGTTTCCATTTCGTTGTTTTATTTTTACCTTTCCCATTCCAACAATTTTGCATGGTGCATCATCACCCAAATGAACCTGTCCAAAATCACCTTGAACATAATCTAGAAAATATTTCCTATGGGGTGTGGCATGAAATGAAGCTCCTGAATCTACTACCCAAGACTCAAAAATATTATCTACAGAAAGAATCAAAGCATCTTGTAACACATCACCTGTTACATTTGCTTCTTGATTTATCTACTGTTGTCCATCTCTTTGTTTCTTTGGAGCTCTGCAATCTTTCTTCAGATGTCCTTTCTTCCCACAATTCCAGCACTCTATCTTTCCAAGTCTAGATTTGGATCTATCCTTCCTAGAATTTTCATGGTTCCCTGAGCCCTTTCCTCTGTCCTTTTGTCTTCCCCTGTTCTGCATGTTCAACGCATTTCCTAATGTCTCACTTTTGATTTTCTGTCGCATTTCCTCACTAAGGATAACACCAAAAACATCATCAAATTTTAAATTATTTGAACCAAAGACAGAGTTACTTACAACCATGACCAAACTATTCCATCTTTCTAGCAATGAGCACAAGATTAGAAGAGCCCTAACCTCATCATCAAAGTCCACTTTTACAGAACTTAGTTGATTAGTAACCGTATTAAATTCATTTAAATGATCTGCGATAGACCCACCTTCCAACATATTCATATTAAATAATCTCTTCATTAGAAATACCTTATTGGACGTCGATGGTTTTTCATACAATTTGGCCAATGCATCCATCAAACCCTTCATTGTATTTTCTTTGGAAATATTGAAAGCCACCGACACTGCCAGGCTCAGTCGTATCGTTCCTAGAGCCTTTCTGTCAAGAATATCCCATTCTTCATCCTTCATGGCCATCAAATTCTTTTCTACTCCACCCAATGGTAGGAATAGATCCTTCTGATATAAATAATCTTCCATCTGCATCTTCCATAAATGGTAGTTTTGGCCATTAAATTTCTCGACCCTAAACTTTCCATCTTCCAACATTGCTCCCACTCGAACCAGGAACCCTCTTTTCCTGCGAGTTACCTTTCACTATGATACCAATTGTTAGAAAAATAGGACCATGGATCAATAAAATAAAAACAAATGCGGAAACAAAACACAGAAGATACACAATACAAGAGAGACACAGATTTATGTGGTTCACCCAGTGTGGGCTACATCCACTAGAGAAATTTCCAGGTCCTTCCTTTATTATTATCCAGCAAATGAAGGGATACAACCTACAGCAAAACCCGTTGTAACTTCCTCTTCTTTCTCTCATAGTCTCCTCTCTCATAATTCAATATTTGCCATCAATCATAGCCACAATACATTTCCCTCATAAAAGAGGGTTTCCTTCTAGGGAAAAAACCATAACATAATATCTACTGTTAGATCTACGACCTTATAATGAACGGTCCAAATTTACAATGAAATTACAATATACATTTACAAGGCAATTTTTCCTTCGGGGGCTTTGCCCCCGAACCCCCAGCCGAGGGGATATCCCCCCCGGACCTCGTAGAGGGGGTACCCCCCTCTGCACTCCCCCACGTGGAAGAGTGTACATACTTCTGGGGTGTAAATACTTCATGGGGTATAAACACAACTGAAAGCAAGGACCTCTCAATCAAGAAGATAATTAGGCTCCACAACGAACACCTCGTGTTGACTGATGAGAGATGCCTTAATTCTCTCCTTTTAGCGAGTCTCCTTCCATTGAATTCAACTCATTTATTCTAGAAACGAGACCTAGAGTCCTATGAGTACCTTGAGGCTTGCAGTCATCAGTGGCAGGCTCTCTCGCCATTGACATTTGGGAGTTCATCAATGTCTCCCGATCGATGGATTCTTCAGGTGTTCAACACTGACTCCTTTATTCACACTTGTAAGAATGTACTCGGTTCCTTGATACCTAATTTCATTATCAGTAGGTTGTCTCGTGTTTTTTAATAGTATACATCAATGACCAGTAATCAAATGATTTCTCATTATGTTCAACCTCAACTCCTTTATTCACATGATGTAGACTTGCAACCTTGGCATATTGTGTAGAAGACTTGAAGACATCACTATGTGGTCACAACTTTCCTAACTTGTTGCTTCCTTTTCATTGGACCAATACTTATATGAATTCAGTGATATCGGGAGATTAAATTATACTCCATGGCATACAAATATATTTAGATAGGTTTTGATATTGGTTATACTGGGCCTTGTTCGTGACTATGGAAACTATTGGCATGTAACCACATTTATATTTGCTTATTCATGGCCATGGACACTTGTTTGGTATATTTTCAGATGGATCTGCAGTGTAATTTTATTGGCAGCCATGTATGTAAAGTCAGTGCAGAGTGTAATGAGAAGCTAGTTCGTCCAGTTGGTTCCCTACCACTCCACTTCTGGGTTGTTTATAATGTATTTCAGCCATCACAGATACTCCTATGACCTCACACATTAGGGGGCATATGTTACAACAAGATTTGCCTCACCCTATCCAATCTATCATAGAGGGCCTTATTCCATTTCCCTATGCAAACTTATCTTCCCTGTTGATAAAATCCAAAGACAAAAATAAATATTTTTCCACATGTACGCATCTTGCACACTATACAACATGTGTATACGCAGGCTGGTACACTACAACCCGTGTACATCGGGATTTGTTCCAGAAAATAAAAATTAAATGTCAGGTTTCCATGTCACGATAGGAGATCTCTGATCCTTGGCCTTCCATATACTATAAATGTTCCGACTTGGCCCTTAAGTTCCATTTTGAAGGCTATAAAGAGGCCAATTATGACCTATGGAAAAGGAGAAATAATTCAACTTTGAGAGCAAAGTTACTCTGGAGAAATTATTTACTTCATATTGAGTCTACATCCCTTTGTCCTTTAAGTCTGAACACAGTGTTTAGTCCCCAAGCTCTTCCCTTATTGATTGAGAACCTCACTGTTTCTATCCTATGAGTTTTCCTTTGATGGAGGATTGAAGTGGTGGAGGCCCAAATGGAAGGAACTTAGTTTCTCGGTTTCGAACCGTGCCGACACAGAAGTCTGTAACATTTTCACTTTTGTTGATCATTTATTAATAGAAATACTCTTTTCCCGTATAATTGATATCTTGGAAATATATTGAATTATTATTCCATGGGTTAATGGATTATGTTATCTAATGTGCTAACCTTTTATAATATCACCATATGCTTTATTTTCTTGGTTGTTGAGGACTAGTTGCAAGTGTATTCTTTGGGTCAAGTGCTCAACGGTGGACTTCATTGAACGTTTGGATGAGGTAATACTTTTATCTTGTCTTGCTAGAATATTTGTTTTTATAGCATACTTGAGAAGAGAGTTGATTTATGCAGTCATTTCTGTCTGTTGTGGTTTACCCTAGCCATAGAGATATTTTCCTGGTAACACTTAATGATATGGGAGGGTTTCTAGACTCAATTTTGACTCACACCCTCACTTGTTTCCATAATCAATTCATCATGTAAACCATAAACCCTATTTTTATTTCAAAGTACACAAATAACTTGACACAATCTTTAATTTTTCATCATCCTTCATTTTTCTTCCAGGTTCTACATTGTATATACAATGTATGTGTGTCATAGTTGTGATGAAAAATCCTTGTTTTTTGTTCATTTTTTAATCAACACAATAAAAATATTCCCTTATATTACTATATGCGGGAACATGTGTACTGTTGAACAGATTTTAAAAGGAACCATGAACATACATTATACTAGGACTAGACATGGGAAACAATGACCTGTGAATGGGGCCAATGTTGAATTTTTTTCAAAATGTTTCTATATGCACTGAAATTTGACATGGATAGACTATTCACATGAATTAACGATATGGGAGGGTTTATGGATTCAAATTTGACTCACAAACCCACTTATTTCCATCATCAATTCATCATGTAAACCGTAAACCCTATTTTTCTTTCAAAGTTGACAAATTGGTTGACACAAATTTTAAGTTTGTATCAACCTTTCTTCATTTTTTTTTTCAAGTTCTACATTGTATATACAATGTAGGTGTGTCATAGTTGTCATGAAAAATACTTCTTTTTAATTTATTGTTTAATCAACACCATAAAAATATGCCCTTGCAATACTAGATGCAGGAATGTGTGTATTCTCGAGAGAATTTTAAGAGGAACAACGAAAAGACATTATACTAGGACTAGACATGGGAAACAGTGACATGTGAATGGGGCCAACATTTAAATTTTTTCAAATTGTTTTTGTATGCACTGAAATTTGACATGGATAGACTATTCACATGCCTTAACGATATGGGAGGGTTTTCTGGACTCAAATTTTACTCACACACCCACTTGTTTCCATTATCAATTCATCATGTAAACCATAAAACCTATTTTTCTTTCAATGTACACAAATTGGTTGACACAAGTTTTAAGTTTGCATTAACCTTTCTTCATTTTTCTTTCAGGTACTACATTGTATATATAATGTATGTGTGTCATAGTTGTGATGAAAAAACTCTCTTTTTCATTCATTTTTTAATCAATACCATAAAAATATTCCCTTGTAGTACTAGATGCGGAAACATGTGTACTGTCAAACTAATTTTAAAAGGAACATCAAACAGACATTGTACTAGGACTAGACATGGGCAACAGTGACCTGTGAATGGGGCCAACGTTGAAATTTTTTCAAATTGTTTATGTATGCATTGAAATTTGACATGGATAGACTATTGACATCCTTAACAATATGGGAGGGTTTTTGGACTCAATTTGACTCACGGGACCCACTTTTTTCCATCATCAATTCATCATGTAAACCATAAACCTTATTTTTCTTTCAAAGTACACTAATAGATTGATACAAGTTTTAAGTTTGCATCAACCTTTCTTCATTTTTGTTTCAAGTTCTACATTGTATATACAATGTATGTGTCATAGTTGTGATGGAAAATCCCTCTTTTTCATTCATTGTTTAATCAACACCATAAAAATATGCCCTTGCATTACTAGATGCAAGAACATGTGTATTGTCGAGCGAATTTTAAATGGAAAAACGAACAAACATTGTACTAGGACTAGACATGGGAAACAATGACCTGTGAATGGAGCCAACGTTGAAAACTTTTCAAACTATTTATATATGCACTGAAATTTGACATGGATAGACTATTCACATGCCTTAATTATATGGGAGGGTTTTAGGACTCAAATTTGACTCACACACCCACTTATTTCCATCATCAATTCATCATGTAAACCATAAACCCTATTTTTCTTTCAATGTACACAAATTGGTTGAAACAAGTATTAAGTTTGCATTAACCTTTCTTCATTTTTCTTTCAGGTTCTACATTGTATATACATTGTATGTGTGTCATAGTTGTGATGAAAAATCCCTCTTTTTCATTCATTGTTTAATAAACACCATAAAAATATTCCCTTGCAGTACTAGATTTGGGAACGTGTACTGTCGAACGAATTTTTAAAGGAGCAACTAAAATACATTGTACGAGGACTAGACATGGGCAACAATGACCTGTGAATGGGGTCAATGCTGAAATTTTTTCAAATTATTTATGTATGCACTGAAATTTGACATGGATAGACTATTCACATGCCATAACAATATGTGAGGGTTTCTGGACTCAAATTTGACTCACACACCCACTTATTTCCATTATAAATTCATCATGTAAACCATAAACCTTATTTTTCTTTCAAAGTACACAAATAGCTTGACACAATTTTTAAGTTTCATCATCCTTTCTTCATTTTTCTTCCAAGTTCTGCATTGTATATACAATGTATGTGTGTCATAGTTGTGATGAAAAATCCCTCTTTTTTGTTCATTGTTTAATCTAGACCATAAAAATATTCCCTTGCATTACTAAATGCAATAACGTGTGTACTTTCAAATGAATTTTAAAAGGAACAACGAACATACAGTGTACTAGGACTAGACATGGGAAACAATGACCTGTGGAATGGGGTCAACGTTGAAATTTTTTCAAACTGTTTCTGTATGCACTGAAATTTCACATGGATAGACTATTCACATGCCTTAACAATATGGGAGGGTTTATGGACTCAAATTCGACTCACACACCCACTTTTTTCCATCATCAGTTCATCATGTAAGCCATAAACCCTATTTTTCTTTCAAAGTACACAAATAGCTTGACACAATTTTTAAGTTTCATCAGCCTTTCTTCATTTTTCTTCCAGGTTCTACATTGTATATACAATGTATGTGTCATAGTTGTGATGGAAAATCCCTCTTTTTTGTTTATTGTTTAATCAACACCCTAAAAATATGTCCTTTCAGTACTATATGCGGGAACATGTGTACTGTCGAATGAATTTTAAAAGGAACAATGAAAAGGAATTTTATTAGGACTAGACATGGGAAACAATGACCTATGAATGGGGCCAACGTTGAAATATTTTCAAAATGTTTTTGTATGCACTGAAATTTAACATGGATAGACTATTCACATTCCTTAACGATATGGGAGGGTTTCTAGACTCAAATTTGGTTCACAGACCCACTTGTTTCCATAATCAATTCATCATGTACATCATAAACCCTATTTTTCTTTCAACGTAGACAAATATATTGACACAAGTTATAAGTTTGCATCGACCTTTCTTCATTTTTCTATCAGGTTCTACATTGTATATACAATATATGTGTGTCATAGTTGTGATTCTTTTTCATTCATTGTTTAATCAATGCCATAAAAATATTCCCTTGTAGTACTAGATGCGGGAACGTGTGTACTATTGAACGGATTTTAAAAGGAACAACGAAAAGACATTGTACTAGGACTAGACATGGGAAACAATGACATATGAAGGGGGCCAACATTGAAATTCTTTCAAACTGTTTCTGTATGCACTGAAATTTGACAAGGATATACTATTCGCATTCCTTAATGATATGGGAGGGTTTCTGGACTCAAATTTGACTCACACACCCACTTGTTTCCAATATCAATTCATAATGTAAACCATAAACCCTATTTTTCTTTCAAAGTACACAAATAGCTTGACACAAGGTTTAAGTTTGCATCAACCTTTCTTCATTTTGCTCTCGGGTTCTACATTGTATATACAATGTATGTGTGTCATAATTGTGATGAAAAATCCCTCTTTTTTTATCATTGTTTATTCAATGCCACATGACTTCATCGTCGACAAATTTAATTTTTACATGAGATCTTCTAAGTTTTGAGATACAGAGCTGGCATTTTTTGTTCCAAATACCATTGATCCCCAAATCATGAGCATGAAGCCATCCCTGATTCCAAATAGTCATGCTATGAGGATCACTAATTTTATTAAGTGTGCATGTGCTCACTTACTATAAATGTTTAACTAATGCATGAGGGAGTAAAATGTTTTCTCCACACCCTACTATCATGTCCAATCATATTCATACCTAAGATCTAGAACCCACCTTCCAAGCCAAAAACTAACCAAGAATGGGAAAGACAAGAGAATTTTTTTAAAGAGAAGGCTTGGAGGACCTCCTCTCCCTTGGATCTTGTCCACAATGACCTCATGGGTCATTTTCCTCATTGTTCCATCAACAAGGTGAGGTACGTGTTAACATTCATTTATGATTACTCGAGCAACACTTGGGTATATTTTATCAGGAAGAAGTATGAAGTTTTTTAGCATTTCAAAGATTTCAAAGAACATGCAAAGACACAATCTGAGAAGATGATCAAGATCCTTCACACATATAATGGGGATTAGTATGAAAACAAGGAGATCCAAAAAGGATCCAGAGAAGGATAAGAACAACTCATAACTCATAGAGGCAACTCAGGATGCTCATAATGGCTTCAATAGACAGAGAAAGGGAAAAAATTCAAAGTTCCCGAAACTCAGTGAAAATAACATGATCACGAAGAGCGCGTCACAAGATTTCTAATAGCAAAAACTAATCATTAGACAGATTTACGAATTAAAAGATATTCGTGGTCAAATTTTGGTCAACCTATCCCACTCAACAGGGGATGAGTCAATATCCGTACTGTTGACATCAAAATCCATATGGATGACATCAGCATCCATACAACACACATGGTAGGAGAAGGAAGGCGACACGTGGCATACTGACATCAACATGACATCCGCATGGTGATGCGACAACACTACAGGTTGCCACGTGTCACCCAGTTTTGACATTTTCGGGTTGATCCATGGACCAATCGTATCGTGCCACGTGGTAGTCCGTACATTTTATATGCTTACATGGCATGATGATGTGGCATGCTAAATTGGTAGGAGACAACATGGCCTAGTGAGAGGCTACCACCTGGCCCAATTAGAGGCTACCACATGGCAGGCGAGAAATTCTCAATGACAATCTGTGAGAAAAAATTTGAAATAAATTGTTTGGCGAGTCCGCCAAATCTGGTAGACCACGGCAAAATTAGACATATTTAATCATTTGGATATGGATATAGCGCCACCACTAAACTAGCAAAACCAACTATATGTTAAATATATATGTTGTAACAATACAAAGCCCAAAAGGGGGAGGCATGTGATTTGACCCTAGGACCTCCTCCCCCACATGTGCCTTAACAAATCCTCCCTAACTAATAGGCCATGGGCTACACATTATAACCAATGCCCGAAAAATATATTAAATGTTGCATCCACCTAGCCACTAGGAAGAGGCACGTGTACGGTATGACCATTTGGGCATGGAAAATGATGTAGTCCAGTCATTAATGAAGGTTGTAGAGGGCACAAAAACTGAGACACATTTCTTCTTGGGCCTGGGAGTGCCACAGTCGGATCGAGGCATGGAGACAATCATTTTTGGGTAATTCGACGCCACGAATTCAATGGTGTTGTCTGTTTTTTTATATGAGCATTATTTCTACATCTTGATTTCAGAATGAGGTATACTTATGTATTTTTCTAAATTCTTTTGTTGAGTTAATGAAAGAGCCTACCCATTTGAGAGTAGGACCCGGAGACATAGTCCACCAGGGACGAACTCTGTTATCAAGTTTTTGTGTTCATATTTGATGCTCATGTCTCTTCATTTTTGAGTTTTTCCTTCTTTAATGGTGCACTTTAATTTATGCTCATTTAATGCAATTCTTTATAGGTCACTTGATGAAATGATATCAGATCATGTTGGTATCAGAGAAGTCATCTTTGACTTGAATTGTTGAGTGCGAATGATTTCTAGGGCCAAGAATAAGCAGGGTGAAGGAAATCCTAATACTTTCAATCCAGAAGTTGGTCGTGCATCCCAAAGGAAGAAAATGGAAGAAGAGGACAAACATGATGAACATGAGAAAAAATTCCACATGGCCTTTTATCGCATGTCAGAAATGATCGAATGAATGTATGGAGATTACGAGAAGAGGATGAAGAAGAAAGGGAAGAAGAAGGAATAACATGCATATGATGATGTTTCAGTAAACCAAGGGGTTGGAAGAGATCACCCCGAGCCTCCATCTTCACCTTTGAGTTCTAGTTCTTCTTCCTCTAAGCATTATCATCATTCTAGCCATAAAGCCTCTTTTAAGAAACCGTTATTAAATCTTGATGTAAAATTTGATTTACCTATGTTTAATGGAGATGTCAATACTGAAAATCTAGATAATTGGATCCGACAGGTTGAAGTGTATTGTCGTTCATCATATTGATGATGAAGAAGTTGTTGGATTACTGAGAGGGGGGATGAATCAATAATAAATAAATATAATCCTTTTTCAACATAAAATGCAAGTGTTATATCAATGTAGAATTATCATCCAATAGTTTCAGAGTAAATAAACAATGAAAAAATGAGCAATCACACACATAAACAATACACTAGTGTTTTACGTGGAAACCCAAAGAGAGATAAAACCACATAAGGCTTTTTCTTATATGTATTTAAGAATTACATTCATTGGAAGCACCAACTTCCTTTGTTTTCCATATGCAACTGGAAGGAGGCTTCAACCCCTTAGTTTCTCAAGCTACAACCTAAGGGAAGCTCCAACTCCCCAATTATATGGCTACAACCAGAAGGAGGCTACAACCCTCTATGTTCTCCAAATACAACCAAAAGGTGGCTACAACCACCTTTCCTTGCCCTGTCCAACTTCCTTGACGTATAAGTAGAATGATGGAACCACTGTCACACTATCACTGTGAGATATATTGTTGTAAACTTGTACCAATAAACCTGCACCAAACAACCTGTACCAATAACATGAACCATACATGAACCATGCATCAACCTGCACCTCAACCTGTAATCAACCTATACCATAAAAAATTGCATCAACCATGCACCAAACTGTGCCAAACAATCTATATTCAACCTGTACCATAAACAAGTGCATCAACCATGCACCAACCTGTACCATGAATAAGTGCATCAACCATGCACCAAACCTGTACGAATAACCTATCACAACAACATGTCCAAACAACCTATCACAAAAACCTGTCTCATCAATCTTATCAACCAAATAATATCTACTCACCAAGAAAACTCTCAAATATGTGCATCCACCAAGCATAACATAACAACTCATAATCATCACCAAGATCAATATGTGCTTCTAATAATATACCAATACAAGTATGTTACATCATCCATAAACCATGTGTCAACAATACTACTAACAAATGCCTCCAACCATGTACCAAGTATATACCAATCATGTATCAACTACTCATCAACTATGACTCATCAATATGTACCAACATCATCAAATATACACCTCATGTATGTGCCAACTCATCAACTAATTGTCTCAACCATGTACCCAACATGTACCTCAACCAAAAATTTTCATCAATTTCATCATCCAAATCTGATTTGTGACTCTGTAATAGAGCTAGTGTATATGACCACATACCTGCAAACCTTCCTTGAATTTAACAACAAGAGACTAGCATTTTCATCAAACTTTACTTTAGTCTCACATGACTAGTTTTGGATTAGTCAACAACCCTAACTTGAAATAATCATAAATATGTACTTGTAATGAATAAAGATCTGGAAATAATACAAAATTTTCTTCAGTGTGTTTTATGAAATTACTCCAGGTATCACTACTTGGAACCTCTCGAAAAATGAGTTATAGAAAAAATGGCATACCTTCTTGAATTCTATCTTATTCTAGAGAGAGAACTTGTAGACCGTGCCCCACATGGAATATTTGTTATATGGATCTGAAAAATGTACACATAATACTACAACCTGTACTCAAACCAACACAATTGGTCTTACTCAATTTGGATATTTTATGAATAAGTTATGGCGTTTTTACTCGAGACACTTGTTTTAGACTAGTTTCAGGACTAACCACAAACCCTATTTTCCACTAAGTATAAATCCAAAAATAAAATCACCCACAAGATGAAATTCATACCAAAACTACTTGGATATGTTTCCTCAATGGCCTCCCAATTTCACAGTTTGAATCATTCTAGAAAAAACATTATTTTTGAAAATGGTGAGATGACCTATAAATAACATATCTTAGAAAGCATCATCAAAATAATTTATCCTCCCTTGAATTTTGACCTTATTTACTTCACCTTCCCTCTGAAATTTGGCTTATATATCCTTTGGTTACCTCATTCACCTGTAGATATTCAATTTTCTCAAGTGTGATTAAAATGAGAGAGCCTTTCCTCTTATTTATACTTTCCAACTAGCTTCCTTAGAAGCATCTTCTAGGCCACTTTTTAGAAGCATCTTCTAGGCCACTTTGTCCACATAGTCACCTATGTCCAACTTTGCCCAATTTTCCACTTGTCCATGTATCAAATAGCCACTTGATCACTTAACCCATTTTCCTCATTTTAGGGTTAACCTTCTTATAACCACTTTCCATAATTATAAAGTTGTCCATTTACTTTATTATTTAAATAATCCTCCTTGACTTTGTCACTTCACTTTAATATTTAAATAATCCTCTTTGATTTTGTCACTTCACTTTATTATTTAAATAATCCTCTTTGACTTTGTCACTTCACTTTATTATTTAAATAATTCTCTTTGACTTTGTCACTTCACTTTATTATTTAAATAATCCTCTTTGACTTTGTCACTTCACTTTATTATTTAAATAATTTATTCTTTGGAATCACTTTGGATTCTTTGACCTTTTGGGGTTTCAAGCCAATCATATGAGGGTCCTTCAACTTTGTAAGGCCATAACTCTCAAACCGTGAGGAGTTATGTGACATTCCACATACCACCAGAAATGGCATGACATGTACTATCCATCTAGAATATTCTTACCTGAAAATATATAAAAACGCATACCATTATACATCAAAAAAACTTGGGTCCTTTGTTTTCTAGATGCAACTGGAAGGAGGCTCCAACCCCCTAGTTTATCAGGCTACAACCTGAGGGAAGATTCAAATCCCCAATTCTTTGGATACAACTAAAAGGAGGCTACACCCTCTATGTTATCCATCTACATCCGGAAGGTGTCTACAACCACATTTCCTTGCCCTGTCCAACCACCCTAACATATAAGTAGAATGATTGAACCACTATCACACTATCACTGTGAGATATACTGTTGCAAACCTGTACCAATCAACCTAGACCAAACAACTTGTACCAATAACTTGAACCATGCATCAACCATGCATCAACACGTACCTCAACCTGCAATCAACCTGTACCATAAACAATTGCATCAACCATGCACCAGCCTGTACCAAACAACTTGTTATCAACATGTACCATAAACAAGTGCATCAACCATGCACCGACCTATACCTCAGCCTGTACCATGAATAAGTGCATCAACCATTCACCAAACCTGTACGAATAACCTATCACAAAAACCTGTCCAAACAACCTATCATAACAACTTGTCTCATCAATCTTATCAACCAAATCAGATCTACTCACCAAGATCAATCACCAAGACAACTCTCAAAGATGTGCATCAACCAAGCATAACATAACAACTCATAATAATCACCAAGATCAATATGTGCTTCTAATAATATACCAATACAAGTATGATACATCATCCATAAACCATGTGTCAAAAATACTACCAACAAGTGCCTCCAACCATGTACCAAGTATATAACAATCATGTATCAACTACTCATCAACCATGACTCATTCAGATGTACCAACATCATCAACTATACACCTCATGTATGTGCCAACTCATCAACTACTTGTCTCAACCATGTACCCAACATGTACCTCAACCAAAAGCCTTAATAAATTTCATCATACAAATATGATTTGTAACTCTATAATAGACCTGGTGTATATGATCACATACCTACAAACCTTCCTTAACTTTAACAACAAGAGACTAGCATTTTCATCAAACTTTACTTTAGTCTCACATGACTAGTTTTTGATTAGTCAACAACCCTTACTTAAAATAATCATAAATATGTACTTGTAATGAATAAAGATCTAAAAATAGTACACAATGTTCTTCAGTGTGTTTTATGCAATTCCTCCAAGTGTCACTACTTGGAACCTCTCAGAAAAGGAGTTATAGCAAAAATGACATAACTTGTTGAATTCTAGCTTATTCTATAGAGAGAACTTGTAGAGTGTGCCCCACACATAATATTTGTTATATGGATCTAAAAATTGTACACAGAATGATATAGACTGTACTTTGAGCAACACATTTGGTTTTACTGGATTTGGATCTGTTATGAATAATTTATGGAATTTTTACCCGAAACACCTATTTTAGACTAGTTTCAGGACTAGCCACAAACCCTATTTTCCATGGAGTGTTGATCCAAAAATAAAATGACCCACAAGTTGAATTTGTACCATAAATACTTGGATATGTTTCCTCAATGGCCTCCCAATTTCACGATTTGAATCATTCTAGAAAAAAATTTATTGCAAAAAATGGTGAGATGACCTGTAAATAACATATGTTAGAAATCATCATCAAAAGAATTTATCCTCCCTTGAATTTTGACCTTATTTACTTCACCTTCCCTCTGAAATTCATCTTATATATCCTTTAGTTACCTCATTCACCTGTAGATATTCAATATGCTCAAGTGTGATTAAAATGAGAGAGTCTTTCCTCGTATTTATACTTTCCAACTAGCTTCCTTAGAAGCATCTTCTAGGCCACTTTGTCCACATAGTCACCTATGTCCAACTTTTCCCTATTTTCCACTTGTCCATGTATCAAATAACCACTTGACCACTTAACCCATTGTTATCACTAGAATTTCGTCTGCACATGGCGACAAGAAATCAGCATCGTCAAACAGTAATGAAGTCATTCATGGCCCTAAATTAATCTCACAGCATTCCAAAAAGGTCAAAAACTATACAAAGTAGTGAAAAATTGAAGAGCGCTTTACAGAAGTTGGGTGCGCGCACACGTGCACGGAATAGGAATGTAGAATGCGCGCATACACGCACGATGCATGACTATTATTGCAAAAATCCACGCACCTGCTAAACAGGGCATTTATGAATGTGGCCGACCTCCCAACCACTTCTGGTTCAGCTCCCAAGCTGATTTGACTTCCAAATCCGGGTTGGATCCGAATGGTGGGCTGGTCAAAGACCTAATAATTCCCTAAATGGCCTCTTTTCACACTACAAAGGAGTTACACAATAACCCAATGCAATGCTATAAAAAGCCATGAAGAAACCTCATTTTCTCAAGGAATTTCATGTAATGTTATGATGCCTAGATTGTTTTAAGGACTCCGTCCTTGACAAAAGCACATTGGCACTATTTCATTGAGCAATCCACCTCTCCATTGAGTGGATTTGCAAAGGATTTCTTTCACCACCATTTTTCATTTTTCTTGTTGTAAGGAGAGCAAGTTTGTGAGGGTCCAAGAGCCTTCCCTTGGAGGAAGAAGGGACTCATAGTCCCCTTTCTTCTTGGTGCTTTGACTTCATCAATAGATCAGCCTAAAAACATTGGTGATATTGGTCTTTTTGTGTTTATCATCTCTTTATCCATATGCTTATGATTTTAGTTTTTATTAGTTTAATTCTGTTGGATCATGTTGTCATTGATGCCAATGGTTTGATTGATTGATGTCAAGTGATTGATTGATGTCAAAGGATTGATTGATTGATGATTGATG
>ML798626.1:359731-371232 GCA_009831015.1 Picea engelmannii | reverse complement strand
CTTGTACTTGAACATTTAAGTGGGGTAAAAGGAGGTTGCCCCCTCGAAGAGGCTTATTATCTGATATTATCTCTTTTTCAAGGCGTTGAGTACTTTTCTTGAGGTTTTTCTATGCTATATTGATGTTTGGTTCTTAACACTCCTAACCAAAATCCCATTTACGTGGTCGAAACCAAAGATTTTATCCCGTCAGGGCCTATAGATTGGTTCAACAATCCTATTCCTACCCCTGATGCATTTGAAGAAGGTAATATGGCCAACATTTCCCCCACCATCAAAATCGACATTTCCATTAAAAATGACATCGTCGAAGAAATCATCATTGGAGCTGCTTGCACTCCTCGGGAAATTGCCGCATATAAAGCCCTCTTCCAGGAATATAGGGATATTTTTGCCTAGTCATACACGGAAATGCGTAGCCTCGATCCCTCTATTGTCGAACATCGCATCGACACTTGGCCTGACATCACACCAGTTTGCCAAAAACAACGACTGCTACACCCATCCAAAGCTGCGGCTATCAAAGCCGAAATTGACAAATTACGTGCAGCCAGGTTTATTTATCCCATCGCTTACACTTCGTGGGTTTCCAAACCTATACCCATCGACAAAAAATAGGGCACTATCCGTGTTTACATCAACTTCTGTGATCTCAATAACACATGTCCAAAAGACAACTTTCCAAGGCCTTTCATCGATCAAATTATCGACGACTGCGCTGGCCACAAGGCTCTTTCCTTTATGGATAGATTCTCTGGCTATAACCAAATTCAAATCCACCCAGCCGATCAGTATAAAATTGCATTCATTACCCCGTGGGGTAATTTTTCATATCGTTTCATGCCTTTCGGCTTAAAAAATGTCGACGCCACTTTCCAGCGGGCAATGACATACATTTTTCACGATCTGGCTGAAATCATCCTCGCCTACTTGGACGACCTCACAGCTCGATCCAAGAAACACACCCAGCATCTCGATGATTTACGAATCATCTTTCAACGGTGTCGCTAGTAAAACATCCGCTTGAATCCTCTCAAGTGTGTGTTCTGCGTCACTGCAGGGTGCCTCCTCGGTTTTATTGTTTCCCAAAGCGGTATTACCGTGGACCCCCTCAAAGTCAAAGCTATCACCGAAATTCCACCTCCCTAGAATTTATGACACTTCAAAGTCTACAGGGCAAAGCTAAATTTCTTCGACACTTTGTTCCCGATTACACCATACGTGCACACGGTTTCCTCCGCTTACTACGTCACGAAATCCCTTTTCACTGGGACGATTATGCCCAACAGTCATTTGACGATCTTAAAACAACACTTTCAAATGCGCCTTTAATTAGTGTACCTGACTATAATCATGACTACATCCTCTACGTATTAGCATCAGCTGTATCAGTAGTCGACGTCCCCGTCCAGCTCAGAGATGACAATCGTGAACACGTCATTTACTACGTTAGTAAGAATCTCTCAGGACCACCCTTGAAGTATAAACACAAAGAGAGACTTTCTCTTGCAGTTGTCCTTGCAGTCCAGAAAATGCACCATTAGATTTTGCTTCACACCACCAAGGTCATCGCAGATTCCAACCCTATGCAGTACTTGCTCAGCCATCGCCAAGTTAACAGCAAATTCGCTTGATGGATAGTTATCCTTCAGGAGTACGATCTCGAGTTCTCAACACCTAAGAGTAAGAACGCCCTCATTCTCACCGAACTTGTCACGACCCTCCCCTATGACATCACTACTGCCCCCGTCAATACCGAATTTCCCGACGAACATCTCTTTTATATCACTTCGGATGATCCTTGGTACGGTGACCTCCTCGTCTACCTCCAAACTCAAAAGTTTGGTAACCACCTTTCACGAGATGATCGACGATGTATTCACCATCAGGCCGCTCGCTATCTCCTCATCGGAGACATCCTATACCGGCGGGGCATTGACACCATTCTTCGTCATTGCCTGACTATTGACGAGGCCAACAGAGTCTTAAACGACTGCCACAATATCGCATGTGGGGGCCATCTTTCGGGTATATCCACTGCTCAAAAGATTATCCGAGCTGGTTACTTTTGGCCTACCTTGTTTCATGATTGCATTCATGCCGTGAAATGATGTGAGCAATGTCAGCTCTATGCCAACAAAGCCCGAGCTCCCCTGGCTCTTCTTCACCCCGTCATTACTGCCGACCCTTTTTGTAAATGGGGCATCGAATTTATGACTTGTAATCCCCCCTCCAGCAATGGTCACAAATACATTGTTGTCACTGTTGATTACCTCACCAAATGGGCCGAAGCTATGCCCACTTTCAACAACACCGCTGACACTGCAGCGCATTTTTTCTTTAACCACGTCATATCCCCCTTCGGAGTACCACTCCAACTCGTTTCTGACCATGGGAAACACTTCGAGAATGAGATATTCGTCAAACTCTCATCTCAGTTAGGCTTCTCTCACGAGTTTACCTCACCATATTACCCTTAGTCAAACGGACAGGTCGAGGTAGTTAACAAATTCCTTAAGACCATGTTACAACGCACGGTTAATAAACATAAAACCAATTGGCATCACATGTTATTTTCCACGCTATGGGATTATCGAACGACAGTGAAGACCGCTACTGGTTTCACACCATTCCATTTAGTTCATGGGGTCGAGGCAACTCTTCCCATTGAGTGAGAAATTCCCACCTTACACACTGCAATCGAGCTATTACCCGACACTTCTCCAATGGAGCAGTGCTTTCTGAACTTGGAATCTCTGGATGAAGATCATCGATCTTCCTTACAAAACAATGAGGCAGCTAAAAAATGATCCAAGGCTACCTTTGATCGCCATGCCAACCTTCGATCATTCCGCGAAGGCGACCTTGTCCTGGCTTATGATATTGCTCATGATACCTTTGGCCACGAAAAATTCGAATCACTTTGGCATGGCCCTTACATTATCCAACATTGCCTCACCAAAGGCGCATATATCCTGGCCTCTCCCAAAGGAATCTCTCTGAAAGAACCCGTCAACGGGTTGTATCTCAAGAAATTTTATGCTTAAAAGTAGTCATTCTAATTTAGGTTATTTCTTTTCTAGTGTTTTTAATCTTTTTCTCCTCCCCTCTCGTATAAAACTATCCTTTGTGCTATTTGATAGATGCTTCCTCCACCATCCTACCACATTGGTTATGCCGACGGTGCCAGTCGTTGGACGCAAAATCTCGCTTCGGCGGCTTGGGCTCTCTACACCCCCTCACATGAAATGCTACATTCAAGTGGCATATGTTTGGGGCCCACAACCAACAACCAATCCGAATACACTATTGTCATTGGCCTCCTGGACGACTCCCAGCATCATCATATTCGTCACCTTAGCATCTTCCTCAACTCTCAACTAGTCGTTCTCCAGCTGAACAATGTATACCGTGTACGCGATCCGTGCCTCTTTCACAAATACCTGCAGGTTAGACTGTTATCTTGACATTTTGATTCCATTACATTTACACATATTCCAAGACAATTAAATCAAACAACAGATCAAATAGCTAACATGGTGTTAGATTGGCATATATTACATCAAGCTACACATACATAAACATCTCACAAATCCTGTCACAACATATATATAGAATAGAAATCATAAAAAAAATCAAACCAAAACATGTAGACAACATCAGGATCTCAAAATATGTATACTCATATATATATATACAGCCCATCAGGCCATCTGAATGTTTACATACAAAAAAACAATATATACATGTATCCGCAGGCCAATGCAGCACCTCGATACAAAAACGGGCTCACCAGCCTATAAACAACAAAAATGTACATCATACACCACTCATGGTGCCTCTATCGCACCACCACCTGCTCCTCCCTTAGGAGGAGGTAGTGGCCCACCACCGCCTGCCCCAGGCGGTGGTGGACCACCCACAGGACCCTCCTGCCCCGACAGCAGGTGTCCACTAGTCATCGCTGCAAGCACTGCTGCTCGCCGCACTATGGCCCTCCATGGTGGCGGCACCCCCACACACTACTCCAGGAAGCTCTCATCCTGGATACGCGTCCACATGCCCTCAGGCACATCCTGCAACACCATCTCCAGACGACGGCGTATGTCCTCAAAATCTACTCCGACCGCCGTCGAAGGAGCGTGTGATGGCCCCGCACCAAGGTCATCAAACCGATGCCTCCTCGCTGCCCTCTCGGGCTTTGTTGGTCGCCCCGAGACATTCTCCCATCGATGTCTCTCTCCATGTGGCAGTCTCTCCAGCTCTCGATGAGCCAACACTCTCTGCATCTCTACCTCGCGCCCGCGAGGTGCCACATCTGCACATACACAAAACAACAACAAAACAGATAGTATCAGCGTCTATATCATATACATATGGACTGATATCTTAAAAACAACAATATAAATAAACAACATACCAACATACTAAACATACCTCGATGGTCTAAAACCTACCCAGGAAGTAGCACCATGTCCGGGTCACCCCAGAAGTCCACCCCAGCATAGGGGTACTGAAGTATCACTTTGCGGCATCTGCCACCATATCTGTGTCACCTCTGCCGAGAAAAAGTAGCCACCTTCACCACCACCGTGGAGAACCAAAACTGTCGACCACTACCTCAATCGCGGCTCTCATGCCCCTGGCATCTCCAATAGAACCCTCGGGCACAACATCGACACCCTCTCTAAAAACCAGGCCACTAAGATAGACCCGAAAGAAAACTCTCCTCCATCCGTGGACCGACAATGGTCCAACTATACCACCATCCTAGCATGGAGTGTCAGCCCCCAAGAGAACTGCTCACCGGCCACCACTCTCTCCAGCACCAACAACTAGCCACCACTAATCTGTTGGGTCGCAAGTGACCCATATATCCAAATAATCATCGTTGTTATACAATGATGGGCCAGGGAGTCTATTGCACTGATACTCACCACCGTCCCAAACATAAAGTCTCGACCTGAGCAGTATCTCTGAACAATATCAGCCAGTGACATGGTCCTGGGCAACACCGGCTCCACTGGTAGGGGCATTCCCCGAAAGGGGAGCCCAGTCAAAAAATAAATGTCCTCCACCGTAGTGAAGGGGATCTTCTCTCCTCGTACGAGGAAGTAGTGCAGCTCCAGACTCCACATCTAGATCAGGAACTGCAACAAATACTCTTGTGCCCATATCAACGGGAACTCAAAAAAATTTAGCAACCCATAGGTTGCCAAAGTCGCACGCACGCCAGGCCCCTCAATGGCCATGACATCTCGCAACTGGGCCCAGTCTCGCTCTCACCATCGCACTGACATCGTCACTGCTATCCACCTGCAGACAACATAGAGTCCTATATCAGCTCAGACAACCATCAACAACATCAAAAAGACTCATTTTTTTCCTTTAAACCTTGCCTCCTAGGCGTGGTTTTTGTTCCCACAGGCGCACACACATGCACACCTGTTCATTACACAGGTGCACATATATGCGCGCTTGTTCATTACACAGGTGCACATTTATGCGCACTTGTACACTGAACAGGTGTGTATCAATGCACACCTATTTGCTTCTCAGGCGCGCCCTTATGCGCGCCTGTTCACTATACATATGCGCACAGATGCGCGCCTGTCAAACCCATAGGCGCGCACTGATGTGCGCCTGTCCAAATCACAGGTGCGCCCTTCGGGCACACCTTAAATCCTCCCCATCATGCACCCATGCACGCTTATCTGGTGGAAAGGCGCACATGGATGCATGCCTATCACCCGATCGCCCGTGCATGTGGGGCCCAGACCCCCTAAAACCCTCTGTACGGCCCTCCGTACAACCCCTGCCCAAAAATTGAAAACCTATTTCTTTGCAAGATGATCAGACCACTAACCTGATACTCGCAGAATGTCGATCGGATGCCTCGTCCTCCCCGAATCTCCAAATCTCCTCTGAAAAATTCTCATCCAGTCACTATTGCAGTAGGTACAAATGAGGTGGCAATGTGGGCCCTACAGCTATATATAGGCCTTTTGCTAAACTTCCACTCACCATTCCGAGAGCCCAAGGTGTCCGTTTTTCAAACCATCTTCATCCATGGGATCAGCATCCCGTCACCTACATCACAACAGTCCCTGGGTCACTTTTTATCCTGAGCCCCCAGGGCACCTTTTTTTCATATCATGGTCAGGTATGCACGTGCATAGTCACATTTGTCAAATACATGCTCATATCTTTGATTCTCTGCAGATATTGTTCACTTTGGGTATTTGGGTTGTTATGTGTGCAGGTACTTTCCCATCATTCATCGACATCATCCCTTCAGGTATATACTCAGCACTGGCATGTAGTCTCTCCCACTGTATTGCATTTACATTTCCAGTCACACCCTCTGATATTGGCCTTTAGGCTCCTCATTCCCGGCTCTGCAGTACCCACGCTTCCATTTGCATCCTCGGTATTGTTACCCAGTAGCATTCTTACCCACATGAGTTGTCCCATTCATAGCACCTTTTGGCACTTTTTGACACTCATGTTGTTCTTCATTACCCTTTAGGGATGGGAGTCATGATAGTCTTTCATCATGTCGTGAATCAGCCACATACTCTTTCTCCTCATTTTGCTAGCTTTCCCACATGGAGTCCCAGATTATCTCTTTACAGTTCTATTTTTTTACCTGCACCTTCGTAGTATCATGAACCCTCCATTTCATCCACAATTATTTTTCCCATCTGCGAACCTATCCTCATTTCACCTACCTCATACAGAAACTCACCAATGGGGCCCCCACCCTTCATCAGTTTTCCAAGAAAATTATGCCCTCCCTAGGGCACTCATTTCACACTGGGGCACCTGTTTCTGTATTTGTACTTTTCTCCCCAAAATATTTTGTTATTTATTGTACAAACGACTTTATTTCCCATCATTACATTTTCTTTTGTCGTCACCGTTGGAAACTTGCTTCCTTTTGGCCATGCGCAACCCATGTCACCCTTGGTTGGAGCATTACTTATCATCTACCCTTTCTGGCATCGTCCATATCTTCAGAGTACTCCACAGGTCACTTACCTCTACCCTCTAAATTTGTTCACCTTGTCCCGCCTCTGGCACAACTTATCAACGGTCTTGTCGTCCCCCTGACACTCGACCTTGTTACACGGTTGCGGCCACTTTTTATCTCATACATCCTCCAACCAAGGGAAGTCTTGAGTCTTCCCACTTCTTGACTTCGTCCATGTACCTCTGCCACTTCCTCACCTCAGTCGATTCCATGAAGCCCTTTGCTTCTGGGAGTTACGTTCCCCTTTTGTCGACATCAACATAATTTTCTGGAAGGGCGACAGTATCTTGATTCTCATTCTCCATTCAATGAGAGATCTTGGATGACACAGGGTGAAACACCATTGCTCCCTGCTATCGTTCACCCCCATAACATTCGATGCCAACACTTTCTCATGTTATGGTGGGTCTTACTTTGCGACTATTGCAGTTATTTTTATCATTTGTCGAAGACCTCTGAACTTGGTAGGGCCATCAATGCCCGCATCATCGCCGCTACTTATTTCCCGCGATCATTGCCTATTATTCAAAGCATGTTCCTTTGCAGAATTGTCTTCTGCCTTTATCATCACCGCCCCCGAGGGCGTTGCAGTTGTCTACATCAACACTTCAGTCATCTTTTTTTAGAGTTACATAACACAAGCATGGGGCATGCCCGCCTTGTTTGTACACAGTTTTCTATTTTGCACACCTCACAGAAGGTCGGGTCTTACCAGTTCCTTTTTTCTCCAACGGATCGCTCTGAACGATCCCACTATTGCTCTATCTTACAACAACATTCTCAGTAGAAGAAACATTGATGGATTTCGGCTATACATATGCTCCTAACCTCATCCATCAGGGGGCATCTGTTATCACTAGAATTTTGTCTGCACATGGCGACAAGAACTCAGCATCGTGAAACAGTAATGAAGTCATTCATGGCCTTGAATTAATCTCACAACATTCCAAAAAGGTCAAAAACTATACAAAGTAGTGAAAAATTGAAGAGCGCTTTACAGAAGTTGGGTGCGCGTGCACGTGCACGGAATAGGAACGTAGAATGCACGCATACGTGCCCGATGCACGGTTGTTAGCGCAAAAAGCCGCGCACCTGCTAAACGGCGCATTTATGAATGTGGTCGGCCTCCCAACCACTTCTGGTTCAGCTCCCAAGCTGATTTGACTTCCAAATCCGGGCTGGATCCAAATGGTGGGCTGGTCAAAGACCTAATAATGCCCTAAATGGACTCTTTTCACACTACAAAGGAGTTACACAATAACCCAATGCAATGCTATACAAATCCATGAAGAAACCTCATTTTCTCAAGGAATTTCATGTAATGTTATGCTGCCTAGATTGTTTTAAGGACTCCATCCTTGACAAAAGCACATTGGCACCATTTCATTGAGAAATCCACCTCTCCATTGAGTGGATTTGCAAAGGAGTTCTTTCACCACCATTTTTCATTTTTCTTGTTGTAAGGAGAGAAAGTTTGTGAGGGTCCAAGAGCCTTCCCTTGGAGGAAGAAGGGACTCATATTCCCCTTTCTTCTTGGTGCTTTGATTTCATCAATAGATCAACCTAAAAACATTGGTGATATTGGTCTTTTTGTGTTTATCATCTCTTAATCCATATGCTTATGATTTTAGTTTTTATTAGTTTAATTCTTGCTTATAGTTTTGTTTTTCTTTCTCTAACTCTTTCCTCTACAGTTGTCATGCTCAGCAAGACCCAACTGGGCATGTAAGCACCTCTTATTTTCTCACCAAGGTGACAAAAAGGGTGCAACACCCATTTTACTCATTTTAGGGTTAACCTTATTATAACCACTTTCCATAATTAGAAAGTTCTCCATTTACTTTATTATTTAAATAATCCTCCTTGACTTTGTCACTTCACTTTAATATTTAAATAATCCTCTTTGATTTTATCACTTCACTTTATTATTTAAATAATCCTCTTTGACTTTGTCACTTCACTTTATTATTTAAATAATCCACTTTGACTTTGTGTTGGCAGCCCATTCACATTTTTATACTATCCTTATAAGCTGCCTACACCAGTGTTTTGCAAACCTTGATTTTCGTCACAATCCTGGAATAAAACAACACTATTATTTCGCGCATTTGCATAGTTACCTTTGTTCTCGTTTTCATGACTGCAAGCATGAAAACTTTGGTTTCGAAGTCATATTAAAATCGTCACTGGATTTTTGTGATCATTCTTGTCGATTCCGTTTCCAATTTAATTATGGTTATACAATTGACAAGACTCCAAGATTCTTTACTCATTTGGCATTTTGTTGTTAATATGATTTCAATTTTTATAAGGCTGTGATGATTTCTTAAGGATTGTGCTTCAATCGTTGATTATTGGTGGTTTGATTTCTATTACCTTGACTCATTGGTTTCATGAAAACATTGGCGTTGTGGTTAGACCCTTGCTAAATCATTTCATACATATTTGACATGATCGAACCCTTGGTGGTGTTTTCGAATCATCATTTTGGTTTTAAAAACTATTGCTTGCACAAATGTTTGGTCAATTTACCATAAATTTCATGGATTGATTGAATGGCATGGTGTTTAATATATGCAATAATAATGATTTGTATCGTTATATGTGCCGACAGTTGTACTATGGGAAATGACTATTCTGCATGGGCTGAGCTATCTCCACCACCTTCGCACATTCGGTCATTAATGCTTTCCCCCTATCCCGGGTTATCTCTGTTAGTTTTGGGAAAATATTTGAGCATACCCTATTCAAACCCTTGTCCCTTAGCCCGGCTTGATGTGTGTTCTCTCCTGGATCCTATAGGGTGAATTTAACCCCCATGGTGTTCAGATTCAGTTTTGGTTTCATTATTTCCAGAGAAGACTACTTAAGACTGCCCCCGTAATTGCCCCCAGATTCACGTTTTTGCGTGAGTGATTCTGGGCAAACGGTTTTGAATTAGATCAAACCGTTGAAAACCCAGAACCAAATTTAGCCCCTTTACCTTCATTGTAGGCAGTTTCCCTAGAAATTGAGTTTTTACAGAGATCTAGCTCATGTTTTAGAGATCAAGTTTCAGATCTTCTCCATGGCTGAAAGGTGCGTTTTGGGTCTGTGTGTTGAAACGTCTATGAATTTTCCAGGCCTGTGGCTCAGAACCCCTCTCACCCGTCCAGCCTCTCACACTCTTGAACCCTTGGTCAAGCCTTAGAAAATCAAGCAGTCTGTCAGAAGAAGCATTTTCTTTCTGCCCAGGTATGTATTTCAACATCGTTTTTGCTTTATGAGTTTGCTTGAATTAATATAACAGATTGGGTTTTCTTTTGATTAGCTTTGTTTGTTTAGATTCAAAATCATTCTGTTGCTTTCAGTTTCGTTATGAATCATATACAAAAAATTTGATTGCTAAACTTAGACGCAGTTATGATTTGGTTAATGTGATTTCATTGTTCTCGAATTAGTTTAAAAGATTGATTTGTTTTCAATCGGGTTTGCTTTTGAGTAGTTATGTTTGCTTTTAATAGACTAAAAACAATCCTGTTGACTTCGATTTACCAAAAACAATTTTTGTTTTGTGTTGAATGAATATTTTCTATTTGATTGTGTTCGATCTGTACAAAGAATTTCTTTTCTAAAATAGGACACAACTGTGTTTTGATTGATATGATTTTGCATTAAGCATGACGACTGGGTCGGCCCCAAACTGGCTTGATTCATTTCTTTTGTATTGATTTTGAGACGATTATGTATGCCCTCGATTAGAAATGGTCATTTGTATGTGCGTTGAAGGTTGGTTTGATGTAGTTGTAAATTAAAAAAATGATCCTGTTAGTTTCGTTTTGATTCAATTACGATTTATGTCTGTTTAAAATTGGCAAATAGAGTTGGCTACTTATGACATGAGCGATTTGCTTTGTGTTGATTTAGTGATCAAATATTTGTTTAAAGATTTGAATATAATTCTGTTGGTTCTAGATTGGTTTAACACAGTTCTATTTTCAAATTAGACCAGCTACAAAATCGCCAGATTCTGTAGCTAGTCTTAAAAATTAGATTTTTGTCAATTTTATCAATAAAATATCCTCTAATCTTGTCTATTTTTGTCCCCTTTCAGGTGCATACGAATTACAATGATCAATGGGGCATGCTGTGGCAGTTTGAGAGATGTTTTTGTGATACAGTTTTTGTTTTAGGTTGTTAGCTTGAGTCTAAAATAGAGACTGGGGATATTACCCCCAGATTTTTTGTAAAATTGCTTTGATAATTCCCACAGGGATGTTTTACCCTGTGGGAGGTCTTTAAATACTTGTCATTTTTTGTAATGAATCATCATCATCACTGTTGGGTGTGTTGGATCATGTTGTCATTGATGCCAATGGTTTGATTACTTGGGAGATTGTTGGATCATATGTCATTGATGTAAATGGTTTGGTTTGATTGATGTCATTGGTTGATGCCAAGTAATTGATTGATATGATTCCCTTGATGA
>ML798626.1:344939-355534 GCA_009831015.1 Picea engelmannii | reverse complement strand
CTCAAACCGTGAGGAGTTATGTGACGTTCTACATACCACTAGAAATGGCATGACATTTACTATCCATATATAATATTATTATCTGAAAATATATCATAACTCATACCGTTACCCATCAAACAATCTTGGGTCCATTACCCAAAACTGGGGTCTCCAACTTCTCATGGCCATAACTCTCTAACCGTGAGGAATTATGTGACGTTCCACATACCACTGGAAATGAAATGACAAGAACTATCCATATAGGATATTTTACCTCACAAATTCACTTTTCTTCATCTCATTATTCCACAATTAAGCATGGGTTCTCTTACTCCACAAAGCATCTTCCCGTGAGGGCTTTCACCATAAGGGGACCACTTTGGAGTTCATCCATATTTACTTCTTATCAACCATGAAAAAACAATAATGAGTCATATTTACATCAAACACTATTGGGTCCATTACCCAAAACTTTGTGCTATAGGTCTTCAAGGGTTGACATCAATGACAACCAACCTTAATCAACACAGTGATCATGGGAGATCATATTGTACTCCATTGTATACAAATATCTTCAGATTGATTTTGAGACTGGTTCTAGTGGGCCTTGTTCGTGAGTATGACAACCTTTGGCATGTGACTGCATTTGTATTTTCCTATTCATGGCCATGGACAATTGTTTGGTATATTTTCACATGGATCTGTAGTGTAATTCAAATTGGCAGCCATGTATGCAAAGTCAATACAAAATGTAATGAGAAAATAGTTCTTCCAGCTGGTTTCCCATCCACTTTTGGGTTTTTATAATGTATTTTGGCCATCACAGATACTCCTCTGAACTCACACATCAGGAGGAATATTTTATAGAAATATTTGCCTCACCCGATGAAATCTTGCATAGAGGGCCTTTTTCCATTTCCCTATGAAGAATTTTCATCCCATTTTTCAAATCCCATAGCTAAAAAATATATTTTTCCACATGTACGCACCTTTCCTACTATACATCATGCGTATACATAGGCTGCACCACTATAGCCCACATACATCAGGATTTGTGCCCAAAAATGAAAAATGGTATCATGTTTCCATGTCATGACAAGAGATATATGATCCTTGTACTTCCATTTACTGGAAATGTTCTGAATCGACCCTTCAGTTCCATTTGAAGGATATAAATGGGCCAATTCTGAGATATGGAAAAGAGGAGAAAGAATTCAACTGTGAGAGAAAAGTTACTTTGGAGGAATTATTCACTTCACATTGAGTCTGCATCCCTTTTTCCCTTACGTTTGAACATAGTGTTCAACCCCCAAGCTCTTCCCTTATTGATTGAGAACTTCATTGTATCTTTTCTATGAGCTTGCCTTTGGTGGAGGATTGAAGTGGTGGAGGCCCAGCTGGAAGGAATTTAGTTTCTCAGTTCCTAACCATGCTGACAAGGAAGTCTGTAACGTTTTCACTTCTACTAATCATATATTAATATAAATATTGTTTTCTCGTCCAATTGATATCTTGCAATTATTTGAATTATTATTCCATGGGCGTATTTGTTATTTCTCATGCTATTCAATGTGATAACACCATATATTATCACCATATGCTTTCTTTTCTTGGTTTTTGATGACTAGTTGCAGGTATATTGCTTTGGGTCAAAGTGCTCAATGGTGGACTTCATTGAACACCTGGATGAGGTAAGCATTTTATCTTGTCTTTCTAGCATATTTTTTATATATCATACTTGAGAATATATTTGATTTCTGCATTCATTTCTGTCTGTTGTGGTTTACCTTAGCCATAGAGAGATTTTCCTCGTAACAAGGAGAAAGCATGACATGATACATAAGTTTTCTAGATTCAGAAATTAAGGGTGGTTGGGTGGTGTAAGGGCAGGTTGAATCCTGCAGGGGAGTAGGTGCTTCCTTGTTAGTTGTAGATGATTAAATAGGGTTCTGTAACCTCCTACCAGTTGGTGCTAGTGAACAAGGGTGTGGATGCATCCTGATCAGTGGGTGTTGATCTAAAAGGAAGAACATATTCCTTCTATGTAACTTGTAAAACATAATTTTGCAGTTAATAGAAAAATATTTGTAGTTTTCCCAATTGGGTTCCATGATAAATATTGTGTTAAAATATTTATTGCATTAACAAAATAAAAATTGATAAAATTATTATGTCACTGATTCACCCCCTCCCCCTCTCAGTGACAAGAGTTGGTCCTTCATTCTTCTTGTTCTTCCTTTTAAACTTCTTAAAAAATTTATGTGGGAGATTGGAAGGTTTCTTCATGGGATCTTCTTGAACATGCTTCCCCATGTTCTCAAGGTGAGTGGCTTGCAAAAAAACTTCGTCAATACTAGTGGGGTTAAACATGAGCAAAGTATGACGAATATAACTATGAAGTGTGCCAATATACTTCATTAAAGTTTCATAAGAATCCAAAGGAATGTTCAATACAATATATTTATTCCTAAATTATTCTATGAAACTTTGTACAGTTTGACTTTTACTTTGCCTTAAAGTTTTCCATTCCATCATTTCTTTATGTAAATACCCTAATGGATAAAATTGCTTCCTTATCATTGATTTAAATTCTAACCATGAGGAAAGAAGATTACCACACTTAATTTTGTCCCAAATCTTTCTCCCCAACCATACAAGAACGATTCCTTCCAACTGATGAACTATTCTAAATTCTGTTGATTAATTGGGTTGGTTGTCATTGATGTCAACCCTTGAAGAAAGTCAGGTAGAGAATCCTGGTAGCACAAAGGTTTGGGTAATGGACCCAATTTTGTTCGATGTATAATGGTATGAGTTTTGATATATTTGCAGGTAAGACTATTCTAGATGGATATTACATGTCATGACATTTCCGATGGTATGTGGAACGTCACATAACTCCTCATGGTTTGAGAATTATGGCCTTACAAAGTTGAAGGACCCTCATATGATTGGCTTGAAACCCAAAAAGGTCAAAGAAGTCAAAGTGATTGCAAAGAAGAAATTATTTAAATAATAAAGTGAAGTGACTAAGTCAAAGAGGATTATTTAAATAATAAAGTGAAGTGACAAAGTCAAGGAGGATTATTTAAATAATAAATTAAATGGAAAAATTTCTAATTATGGAAAGTGGTTATAAGAAGGTTAAACCTAAAATGAGGAAAATGGGCTAAGTGGTAAAGTGTTTATTGGATACATGGAAAAGTGGAAAATTGGGCAAAGTTGGACATTGGTGACTATGTGGACAAAGTGGCCTAAAAGATGTTTCTAAGGAAGCTACTTGGAAAGTATTAAAAAGAGGCAAGGCTCTCTCATTTTAATCACATTTGAACATATTGAATATCTACATGTTACTAAGGTAACCAAAGGATATATAATCCGAATTGCAGAGGGAAGGTGAAGTAAAGAAGGCCGAAATTCAAGGGAGGATAAATTCTTTTGATGATGCTTTCTAAGATATGTTATTTACAGGTCATCTCACCATTTTCGCAATATTTTTTTTATAGAATAATTCAAACTGTGAAATTAGGGGGGGGGGGGGATTAAGGAAACATATCCAAGTAGTTGTGGTACAAATTTCATCTTGTGGGTCGTTTTATTTTTGGATTTACACTCCGTGGAAAATAGGGTTTGTGGCTAGTCCTGAAACTAGTCTAAAACAAGTGTTTTGGGTAAAAATGTCATAAATTCTTCATAAAAGATCCAAATTCAGTAAGAATGAATGTGTTGATTAGAGTACAATATTTAGTATTCTGTGTACAATTTTTAGATCCATACAAAAAATATTCTGTGCGGGGCACACTCTACAAGTTCTCTCTCTAGAATAAGCCATAATTCAACAAGGTATGCCATTTTTTCTATAACTCATTTTCTGAGAGGTTCCAAGTAGTGACACCTGGAGGAATTGCATAAAAAACATTGAAGAACACTGTGTACTATTTTCAGATCTTTATTCATTACAGGTACATAGTTATGATTATTTCAAGTTAGGGTCGCTGACTAATCCAAAATTAGTCATGTGAGACTAAAGTAAAGTTTGACGAAAATGATAGTCTCTTGTTGTTAAAGTTAAGGAAGGTTTGCAGGTATGTGATCATATACACCAAGTCTATTGCAGAGTTACAAATCATATTTGGATGATGAAATTGATGAAGGCTTTTGGTTGAGGTACATGTTGGGTACATGGTTGAGACAAGTAGTTGATGATTTGGGACATACATGAGGTGTATAGTTGATGATGTTGGTACATATTGATGATTCATATTGATGAGTCATATTTGATGAGTAGTTGATACAAGATTGGTACATACTTGGTACATGGTTGGAGACACTTGTTAGTAGTATTTTTGACACATGGTTTATGGATGATGTAGCATACTTGTATTGGTATATTATTAGAAGAACATATTGATCTTGGTGATGATTATGAGTTGTTGTATTATGCTTGGTTGATGTACATATTTGAGAGTTTTCTTGGTGATTGATACTGGTGAGTATTTCTGATTTGGTTGTTAATATTGATGAGACAGGTTGTTGTGATAGATTGTTTGGACAGGTTGTTATGACAGGTTATTCGTACAGGTTTGGTGCATGGTTGATGCACTTATTCATGGTACCAGTTGAGGTACAGGTTGGTGCATGGTTTATGCACTTGTTTATGGTACAGGTTGATTACAGGTTATTTGGTACAGGTTGGTGCATGGTTGATGCAATTGTTTATGGTACATGTTGATTACAGGTTGAGGTACAGGTTGATGCATGGTTAATGTTATTGGTACATGTTGTTTGGTGAAGGTTGATTGGTACAAGTTTACATCAATATATTTCACAGTCATAGTGTGAAAGTGGGTCCATCATTCTACTTATACTTCAGGGCAGTTGGACGGGGCAAGGACAGGTGGTTGTAGCCACCTTATAGTTGTATCCGGAGAACATAGGGGTTTGTAGCCTCCTTCTGGTTGTAGCTAGAGAATTGGGGATTTGGAGCTTCCCTCAGGTTGTAGCGTGAGAAACTAGGGGGTTGGAGCCTCCTTCCAGTTGCATCTAGAAAAAAAAGGAAGTTGGTTCTTCCAATGAATGTAATTCTTAAAGACATATAAGAAAAATAATTTCATGGTTTTCTCCCACTTTGGGTTTCCATGTAACACAATGGTGTACTGTGTATGTGTGTGATTGCTCATTTGTTCATTGTTTGTTTACTCTGCAACTATTGGATGAAAATGATACATTGATATAACACTTTCATTTTATGGTGAAAAAGGATTATATTACTCTTTTACTGATTCACCCCCCCTCTCAGTAATCCAACAATTAGTATCAGAGCCAGTTCCTTCAGGAAACCATTTAACCGCTGGAAGGAGATCGTGGATTATTTTGAGAATGGAGTACCAATGTTTAATGGTCAGAATGGTTTTAAGTATGATATGTGGAGCATAAAGACAAAAGTATTTTTATAGGCACATGGACATTATATTTGGCTATCAATTGTTATAGGATATGATAGTTCAAAAAGGGAAAAGACTGCAACCAAGAAGGAATTGAAGAAGAATAACAAAATAGCAATGGATTTCATTTGGCAAGGATTACCTAATCTGGTAAGAGAAAAGGTTGGTAAATTTTCATCAGCCAAAGAACTTTGGGATAAGTTACATGAAATACATTCTTCACCCATCGCAGATTCAAAAAATGACAAAGAAGATGCAGATATAGAACAAGAAGAAAGATGCTCATCATGTCAGACAGATTCAGAAGAGGAAGAGTATGAAGAAGCAGAAGTTGATTACAGAGAAAAATTGATCAGTGTTATAGAATATCTAAAGAAATAAAGAGAAGAAAACAAGTCATCAAAGAAAGAATTTATGAAGCAAAAGGAAAGTGTTCAAGGTTTCGAAGAATATCAATAGGTCATCAAGAGTTTAAGAGCTCAACTAGAAGAGTCTAGAAGAATTGGAGAAACTCTAAAATATCAAAAGAAATGTTTAGAAGCCCACATATAAGAACAAAAGGAAGAAGCAGAAAAGAGAGACAAGATATTGATGGATCATATCAAGGAAATAACCAATTACTTAAACCAACTTGAGGAAGAGTTTGGTCAAGAAGAGAGAAGACTGGAAGAAGAAATAATTACATTGAAAATCCAACTTGAAGAAGCAAAGAGAACATAAGAGGTCATGAAGTCTCAGATAATGAAGAAAGAAGAACAAGTTGAGAATCTTGAAGAAGAAGTTGTCACACTAAGAGTCAAAATCATCAATCTCAACAAGAACGTTAAAGAAACAGAAACATCCACATCAGTTGTAGAGAATGAAGAGAAGCACTCTACGCTGCTAGAAAAGCAGAATGAAGAAAATAGAAAGAGTTATGCAGAAGTACTCAAAGGAATGAATCATGGTCAACCTGAGTCTAAGAAAACTAATAAAGATACATCTTCAAGAATACCATCCATTTTCAATCCACAAAGAAGCTTCAATCATAATCATGATCAGTCAAGGCAGAAATTCAGAAGGACTACATCACAGAGAAGATCATTCACTCCTAGGTATGCAAATTTCTTTTATGGTCATTGTTTTTACTGTACTAACTTTGGACATAAGATTGCAGATTGAAGGGATTATAAAATAAATGTTCAAGAAATAAATACCTATGTGGCTCCATGTAACATTGAATGTTACAAATGTCATAACTATGGACACATAGCTCATGATTTTAGAATCATGATCGATACTTCCATGAAACAAAACACTGATATCATATATAATAAAGTATGGATAAGAAAACATGAAGAATAGGTTAACAAAGACCAGGTCCCAGAGATCACAAGATTGGCAATAAAACGAGATGAAGAAAAATCTACAAAGAAAAAGAAGGATGTCAGATATAGAACCGTTTGGAAAATACATGAAAGAAAAGAAGGACAAGTAAATAAGGAATATGTTCAAGATATTGTACATTTAGGTATTGTAGTGAAGGATGAATCCATAGACAGAAAGAAAGAAGTTAGAGCTCAGAGAGATGATGAATCTACCAATGAAGATGATGATGGATACACATCAGAGCAAGAATTTTTCTGAGCCATCCTGCTTAGAGACTCCTAGGTAATATGAATATTAGACAGGGGGAGACTATGTGATATCTATGGCAGACCAAAGAAACATCCTTCGAGCAACTTGCAGAGTTTGAGAAGATAGATCCAGAGGAGTGAGTTAGCAGAAGTAAAGTTTGATAGATTAATCAAGGCTTCATGATAGTATAGTGATAAATGGGTCAGCATTATGGACGATTGTGCAAATAGAGTCTTGGAAATTATGGACAGAGATGGATTTGTAAGAATACTTAGAAAGTTTGGACATATATATGAATGTGGAAGAGAGCCTCAATTCATAGATTGGTTCAGAGAGTGGTTTAGAGGCAAAGGAACATTATCATAATGGATGATAATTACATAGGAAATGGCTCTAACAATGCTAATGGATTCCAAATTGATAGATATTTTTTGGACACATGCAATGCATACAACAGTTCACATTCAAAATAGATTAATGCTCAGAAACAACAATGACAAAATTCCCTATGAACTATGGAAAGGAAGTGCAAACAACAACCTCTACATCAAGGTAACTCAAGGTAGTATTTTATTAATTGAAATTTATGTTGATGATATTGTTTTGGAAGTACTAATGTCAGGTTAAGCCGGAAATTTGCAAATGATATGAAGAATAAATTTGAAATGGCATTACTTGGAGAACTATCCTTCTTTTTGGGTCTTCAGATATGTCAAAGAAACCAAGGAAATTTTATTTCTTAAACTAAGTATATCAGATAAATGCTAAAGAGGTGTAGAATGGAATATTGAAAACTAGTTATCAGTCCCATGAAAACCAATTGCAAGTTGAGAAAACATGACGATTCAAAGTCTAGATATTAGAGGCAATACATGTCCATGATTGGTAGCCTACTATATGTGACAACATCTAGACCATATGTAATGAAGGAAGTTGGAAAGGTGGCCCGATTTCAAGCAACACCAAAGGAATCACATGTATTAATAGTGAAGAGGATTTTCAGATATCTCAAAGGAACATAAGAGTTTGGATTATGGTATCCAAAAGGAAAGGATCTATCACTTATTGCCTACACAGATGCAGATTGGGTAGGTTGCATTGATGACCAATGAAGCACCAGTGGAGAAGCTTTCTACTTGGGTGAGTGTTTAGTATCATGTCTAAGCAAGAAACAATCATCAATATCTTTATCTATAGCCGAGGAAGAGTATATTGTAGCATCAAAATGTTGTACACAGGTTCTGTGGATGAAACAAAATCTAACAGATATACAGGTTGAGTATGATGATCCCATTCCAATCTATTGTGATAATACAAGCACCATCAGTATCTCAAAGAACCCGATGATGCACTCCAAGATGAAGCACATTCCAATCAAGTATCACTTTCTACGGGAACAGGATGCAAATAAGAACATCAAAGTTGAATATGTGGGCACAAAATAACAAGTGGTGGACATCTTTACAAAACCGCTTCCACGGGAAGCCTTTGAGTATCTTCACCAGAGACTCATAATTATATCTACTCCAAAATGAATTCTTTTGAATGCTTATCTTATATGTCTTAAATGTACACAAGGAAGCACCATAAAGAGTACAATTCAGGTTGGGAGATCAGATGAGTCAGTTAGGGGGAGAAACCCCGAATGGAAAGATAATTTTGCCATTTATGACAAAGGGGGAGAGATTTATTAGATGCAGAGGACAGAGGCATGGTTCCAGGGGGGAGCATTGGTCACAGAGATGCAAGCATGGTTCCAGAGGAGCATGAGTGATATGATTTCAGTATTGCATCAGAGTGTTGCCATCAAAGCCAAAGGGGGAGAGTTTTTATTAATTGGGTTAGTTTTCATTGATGTCAACCCTTGAAGAAAGTCCGATAGAGAATTTCGGTAGCAAAAGGTTTGGGTAATGGATCCAAGTTTGTTTGATGTATAATGGTATGAGTTTTGATATATTTGTTGGTACGAATATTCTAGATGGATAATACATGTCATGCCATTTCTGGTGGTATGTGGAATGTCACATAACTTCTCATGGTTTGAGAGTTATGGCCTTACGAAGTTGAAGGACCCTCATATGATTGGCTTGAAACCCCAAAAGGTCAAAGAAGTCAAAGTGCTTGCAAAGAAGAAATTATTTAAATAATAAAGTAAAGTGACAAAGTCAAAGAGGATTATTTAAATAATAAAGTGAAGTGACAAAGTGTTGACGGGTGAAAATGAACGCTCGCCAACTAGAAGAGTGGATCCGGTCCGGGGTTGTCTAAATAACCCAAGCAATTTGGGATGAACCACCCTAACAGGTTTAGCGGCTCCGTTAGTCGATCTAAGTCCTAGGAAAATGAATGAAAACTACACTAAGGAACTAATCTAAATGAAAACAATAATTAAAATAAACTAATAAACAAATCTAAACTACATACATACAATCTATTACCTAAATCATACAACTATAATTCTATAAAATTAAATGTTCAATTATCAACAGAATCAGATCCAATTACAAATATACAATATTTACAGATTTACAGATTTGAATGAAACCTGCAAAAATCATTTGTAAACTGTCCTAAGATAGGAAAACTATTGTTTTTTGATCTTTTATAATTTTATGAGAAGGAAATTAAATAAAAACTATCTAAGCTAAGCAACTAAATAATAACTCTAACTATAAATATGAACTATATATCTATCTATCTAAACTACTTAAATAACACTAATAGATTAACTATTAAATAAGAAATAACAAACTGACCTGAAGTAACGCTTCAGCTTTGTCCTGTATGCAATAGTTGATTTAGTTGTTCGTTGGGAGGAAACCCGCACCAGATTCTCCACGAGCTTCTCGTAAACAGGAAGCAATCGTGCTCTTCAAATATAAATGACAGGACAAACAAGACATAAAAAATTACAACAATCTTATAATTTGTTTAGAAATTGTCGGAAGAACCACAATGCTTTTTTGTCCTGAAGATGGATCCTGTTGTGGATCCGAAACGTCGACAGGACATCAAAAGCACTGTGGTTCTTCTAACAATTTATAAACAAATCTCTCACCACAGAAACCTAAATGATCAAATCTTATAATTTACAAATCATTGCAGTTAGACAAATCCTTGTGCAAAATTTGTACAAAACAATTCAATTAATGAAAAAGATAAACCTGTATTCATTAAATTGAAATAGAGTAATTGTTGTATTTTTTAAATAAAAGAGATCAGATATGGAAAACACATAAACCAGATCACATCAACCTGCGACGAATTACGATAGCTAAAGTAGTCGATAATTAATTGCAAACTGATATGAAGAAAAATTGAAATAAAAGTTTTATATATTGAAAGCTAGAGCTGTTACAAGACATCAACTTTCATCCCAATCTGTAATATAAATCCATAGTCTGGTTCACCCTGTTGGACACACCTACCACACTTAGAGGGGGGGGTGAATGAGTGTGGGGCTCTTTTTCCCAAAACTTCCCTCTTGCACAAAAACTCATCAATTAGCATTCAACATTTATTCATTACCCATTGTTGTCATTTATAACCAGT
>ML798626.1:323120-344889 GCA_009831015.1 Picea engelmannii | reverse complement strand
TTATTTTGAGAATGGAGTACCAATGTTTAATGGTCAGAATGGTTTTAAGTATGATATGTGGAGCATAAAGACAAAAGTATTTTTATAGGCACATGGACATTATATTTGGCTATCAATTGTTATAGGATATGATAGTTCAAAAATGGAAAAGACTGCAACCAAGAAGGAATTGAAGAAGAATAACAAAATAGCAATGGATTTCATTTGGCAAGGATTACCTAATCTGGTAAGAGAAAAGGTTGGTAAATTTTCATCAGCCAAAGAAATTTGGGATAAGTTACATGAAATACATTCTTCACCCATCGCAGATTCAAAAAATGCCAAAGAAGATGCAGATATAGAACAAGAAGAAAGATTCTCATCATGTCAGACAGATTCAGAAGAGGAAGAGTATGAAGAAGCAGAAGTTGATTACAAAGAAAAATTGATCAGTGTTATTGAATATCTAAAGAAAGAAAGAGAAGAAAACAAGTCATCAAAGAAAGAATTTATGAAGCAAAAGGAAAGTGTTCAAGGTTTCGAAGAAGATCAATAGGTCATCAAGAGTTTAAGAGCTCAACTAGAAGAGTCTAGAAGAATTGGAGAAACTCTAGAATATCAAAAGAAATGTTTAGAAGCCCACATATAAGAACAAAAGGAAGAAGCAGAAAAGAGAGAAAAGATATTGATGGATCATATCAAGGAAATAACCAATGACTTAAACCAACTTGATGAAGAGTTTGGTCAAGAAGAGAGAAGACTGGAAGAAGAAATAATTACATTGAAAATCCAACTTGAAGAAGCAAAGAGAACATAAGAGGTCATGAAGTCTCAGATAATGAAGAAAGAAGAACAGGTTGAGAATCTTGAAGAAGAAGTTGTCACACTAAGAGTCAAAATCATCAATCTCAACAAGAACGTTAAAGAAACAGAAACATCCACATCAGTTGTAGAGAATGAAGAGAAGCACTCTACGCTGCTAGAAAAGAAGAATGAAGAAAATAGAAAGTGTTATGCAGAAGTACTCAAAGGAATGAATCATGGTCAACCTGAATCTAAGAAAACTAATAAAGATACATCTTCAAGAATACCATCCATTTTCAATCCACAAAGAAGCTTCAATCATGATCATGATCGGTCAAGGCAGAAATTCAGAAGGACTACATCACAGAGAAGATCATTCACTCCTAGGTATGCAAATTTCTTTTATGGTCATTGTTTTTATTGTACTAACTTTGGACATAAGGTTGCAGATTGAAGGGATTATAAAATAAATGTTCAAGAAATAAATACCTATGTGGCTCCATGTAACATTGAATGTTACAAATGTCATAACTATGGACACATAGCTCATGATTTTAGAATCATGATCGATACTTCCATGAAACAAAACACTGATATCAGATATAAGAAAGTATGGATAAGAAAACAGGAAGAATAGGTGAACAAAGACCAGGTCCCAGAGATCACAAGATTGGCAATAAAACGAGATGAAGAAAAATCTACAAAGAAAAAGAAGGATGTCAGATATAGAAAAGTTTGGAAAATACATGAAAGAAAAGAAGGACAAGTAAATAAGGAATATGTTCAAGATATTGTACATTTAGGTATTGTAGTGAAGGATGAATCCATAGACAGAAAGAAAGAAGTCAGAGCTCAGAGAGATGATGAATCTACCAATGAAGATGATGATGAATACACATCAGAGCAAGAATTTTTTTGAGCCATCTTGCTTAGAGACTCCTAGGTAATATGAATATTAGACAGGGGGAGACTATGTGATATCTATGGCAGACCAAAGAAACATCCTTCGAGAAACTTGCAGAGTTTGAGAAGATAGATCCAGAGGAGTGAGTTACCAGAAGTAAAGTTTGATAGATTAATCAAGACTTCATGATAGTATAGTGATAAATGGGTCAGCATTATGGACGATTGTGCAAATAGAGTCTTGGAAATTATGGACAGAGATGGATTTGTAAGAATACTTAGAAAGTTTGGACATATATATGAATGTGGGAGAGAGCATCAATTCATAGATTGGTTCAGAGAGTGGTTTAGAGGCAAAGGAACATTATCATAATGGATGATAATTACATAGGAAATGGCTCTAACAATGCTAATGGATTCCAAATTGACAGATATTTTTTGGACACATGCAATGCATACAACAATTCACATTCAAAATAGAGTAATGCTCAGAAACAACAATGACAAAATTCCCTATGAACTATGGAAAGGAAGTGCAGACAACAACCTCTACATCAAGGTAACTCAAGGTAGTATTTTATTAATTGAAATTTATGTTGATGATATTGTTTCGGAAGTACTAATGTCAGGTTAAGCCGGAAATTTGCAAATGATATGAAGAATAAATTTGAAATGGCATTACATGGAGAACTATCCTTCTTTTTGGGTCTTCAGATATGTCAAAGCAACCAAGGAATTTTTATTTCTCAAACTAAGTATATCAGATAAATGCTAAAGAGGTGTAGAATGGAAGATTGAAAACTAGTTATCACTCCCATGCAAACCAATTGCAAGTTGAGAAAACATGACAATTCAAAGTCTAGAGATTAGAGGCAATACATGTCCATGATTGGTAGCCTACTATATGTGACAACATCTAGATCATATGTAATGAAGGAAGTTGGACAGGTGGCCCGATTTCAAGCAACACCAAAGGAATCAAATGTATTAATAGTGAAGAGGATTTTCAGATATCTCAAAGGAACATAAGAGTTTGAATTACGGTATCCAAAAGGAAAGGATCTATCACTTATTTCCTACACAGATGCAGATTGGGTAGGTTGCATTGATGACCAATGAAGCACCAGTGGAGCAGCTTTCTACTTGGGTGAGTGTTTAGTATCATGTCTAAGCAAGAAACAATCATCAATATCTTTATCTATAGTCGAGGAAGAGTATATTGTAGCATCAAAATGTTGTACATAGGTTCTATGGATGAAACAAACTCTAACAGATATACAGGTTGAGTATGATGATCCCATTCCAATCTATTGTGATAATACAAGCACCATCAGTATCTCAAAGAACCCGATGATGCACTCCAAGACGAAGAACATTCCAATCAAGTATCACTTTCTATGGGAACAGGATGCAAAAAAGAACATCAAAGTTGAATATGTGGGCACAAAATAACAAGTGGTGGACATCTTTACAAAACCGCTTCCACGGGAAGCCTTTGAGTATCTTCGCCAGAGACTCATAATTATTTCTACTCCAAAATGAATTCTTTTGAATGCTTATCTTATACGTCTTAAATGTACACAAGGAAGCACCATAAAGAGTACAATTCAGGTTGGGAGATCAGATGAGTCAGTTAGGGGGAGCAACCTCGAATGGAAAGATACTTTTTCCATTTATGACAAAGGGGGAGAGATTTATTAGATGCAGAGGATAGAGGCATGGTTCCAGGGGGGAGCATTGGTCACAGAGATGCAAGCATGGTTCCAGAAGGAGCATGAGTGATATGATTTCAGTATTGCATCAGAGTGTTGCCATCAAAGCCAAAGGGGGAGATTTTTTATTAATTGGGTTGGTTTTCATTGATGTCAACCCTTGAAGAAAATCCGATAGATAATTTTGGTAGAAAAAGGTTTGGTTAATGGATCCAAGTTTGTTTGATGTATAATGGTATGAGTTTTGATATATTTGTTGGTACGAATATTCTAGATGGATAATACATGTCATGCCATTTCTGGTGGTATGTGGAATGTCACATAACTCCTCATGGTTTGAGAGTTATGTCCTTACGAAGTTGAAGGACCCTCATATGATTGGCTTGAAATCCCAAAAGGTCAAAGAAGTCAAAGTGCTTGCAAAGAAGAAATTATTTAAATAATAAAGTGAAGTGACAAAGTCAAAGAGGATTATTTAAATAATAAAGTGAAGTGACAAAGTCAAAGAGGATTATTTAAATAATAAAGTGAAGTGACAAAGTGTTGATGGGTGAAAATGAACGCTCGCCAACTAGAAGAGTGGATCCGGTCCGGGGTTGTCTAAATAACCCAAGCCATTTGGGATGAACCACCCTGACAGGTTTAGCGGCTCCGTTAGCTGATCTAAGTCCTAGGAAAATGAATGAAAACTACACTAAGGAACTAATCTAAATGAAAACAATAATTAAAACAAACTAATAAACAAATCTAAACTACATACATACAATCTATTACCTAAATCATACAACTATAATTCTATAAAATTAAATGTTCAATTATCAATAGAATCAGATCCAATTACAAATATACAATATTTACAGATTTACAGATTTGAATGAAACCTACAAAAATCATTTGTAAACTGTCCTAAGATAGGAAAACTATTGTTTTTTGATCTTTTATAATTTTATGAGAAGGAAATTAAATAAAAAATATCTAATCTAAGCAACTAAATAATAACTCTAACTATAAATATGAACTATATATATATCTATCTAAACTACTTAAATAACACTAATAGATTAACTATTAAATAACAAATAACAAACTGACCTGAAGTAACGCTTCAGGTTTGTCCTGTATGCAATAGTTGATTTAGCTGTTTGTTGGGAGGAAACCCACACCGGATTCTCCACGAGCTTCTCATAAACAGGAAGCAGCAGTGCTCTTCAAATATAAATGACAGGACAAACATAAAAAAATACAACAATCTTATAATTTGTTTAGAAATTGTCGGAAGAACCACAATGCTTTTTTGTCCTGAAGATGGATCCTGTTGTGGATCCGAAACGTCGACAGGCTATCAAAAGCATTGTGGTTCTTCTGACAATTTATAAACAAATCTCTCACCAAAGAAACCTAAATGATCAAATCTTATAATTTACAAATCATCGTAGTCAGATAAATCCTTGTGCAAAATTTGTACAAAACAATTCAATTAATGAAAAAGATAAACCTGTATTCATTAAATTGAAATAGAGTAATTGTTGTATTTTTTAAATAAAAGAGATCAAATATGGACAACACATAAACCAAATCACATCAACCTGCGACGAATTATGATAGCTAAAGTAGTCGATAATTAATTGCAAACTGATATGAAGAAAAATTGAAATAAAAGTTTGATATATTGAAAGCTAAAGCTGTTACAAGACATCAACTTTCATCCCAGTCTGTAATATAAATCCATAGTCTGTTTCTCCCAACAGTGATGATGATGATTCATTACAAAAAATGACAAGTATTTAAAGACCTCCCACAGGGTAAAACATCCCTGTGGGAATTATCAAAGCAGTTTTACAAAAAATCTGGGGGTAATATCCCTAGTCTCTATTTTAGACTCAAGCTAACAACCTAAAACAAAAATTGTATCACAAAAACATCTCTCAAACTGCCACAGCATGCCCCATTGATCATTGTAATTCGTATGCACCTGAAAGGGGACAAAAATAGACAAGATTAGAGGATATTTTATTGATAAAATTGACAAAAATCTAATTTTTAAGACTAGCTACAGAATCTGGCGATTCTGTAGCTGGTCTAATTTGAAAATAGAACTGTGTTAAACCAATCCAGAACCAATAGAATTATATTCAAATCTTTAAACAAATATTTGATCACTAAATCAACACAAAGAAAATCGCTCATGTCAGAAGTAGCCAACTCTATTTGCCAATTTTAAACAGACATAAATCGTAATTGAATCAAAACGAAACTAACAGGATCATTTTTTTAATTTACAACTACATCAAACCAACCTTCAATGCACATACAAACGACCATTTCTAATCGAGGGCATACATAATCGTCTCAAAATCAAGACAAAAGAAATGAATCGAGCCAGTTTGGGGCCGACCCAGTCGTCATGCTTAATGCAAAATCATATCAATCAAAACACAGTTGTGTCCTATTTTAGAAAAGAAATTCTTTGTACAGATCGAACGCAATCACAGAGAAAATATTCATTCAACACAAAACAAAAATCGTTTTTGGTAAATCGAAGTCAACAGGATTGTTTTTATTCTATTAAAAGCAAACATAACTACTCAAAAGCAAACCCGATTGAAAACAAATCAATCTTTTAAACTAATTCGAGAACAATGAAATCACATTAACCAAATCATAACTGCGTCTAAGTTTAGCAATCAAATTTTCTGTATATGATTCATAACGAAATTGAAAGCAAAAAAATGATTTTGAATCTAAACAAACAAAGCTAATCAAAAGAAAACCCAATCCGTTATATTAATTCAAGCAAACTCATAAAGCAAAAACGATGTTGAAATACATACCTGGGCAGAAAGAAAATGCTTCTTCTGACAGACTGCTTGATTTTCTAAGGCTTGAACAAGGATTCAAGAGTGTGAGAGGTTGGACGGGTGAGAGGGGTTCTGAGCCACAGGCCTGGAAAATTCATAGACGTTTCAACACACAGACCCAAAACGCACCTTTCAGCCACGGAGAAGATCTGAAACTTGACCTCTAAAACACGAGCTAGATCTCTGTAACAACTCAATTTCTGGGGAAACTACCTATGGTGAAGGTAAAGGGGCTAAATTCGGTTCTGGGTTTTCAACGGTTTGATCTAATTCAAAACTGTTTGCCCAGAATCACTCACGCAAAAACGTAACTCTAGGGGCAATTACGGGGGCAGTCTTAAGCAGTCTTCTCTGGAAATAATGAAACCAAAACTGAATCTGAACACCATGGGGATTAAATTCACCCTATAGGAGCTAGGAGATAACACACATCAAGTCGGGCTAAGGGACAAGGGTTTGAATAGGGTATGCTCAGATATTTTCCCAAAACTAACAGAGATAACCCGAGATAGGGGGAAAGCATTAATGACCGAATGTGCGAAGGTGGTGGAGCTAGCTCAGTCCATGCAGAATAGTCATTTCCCATAGTACAACCGTTGGTGCATATAACGATACAAATCATTATTATTGCATATATTAAACACCATGCCATTCAATCAATCCATGAAATTTATGGTAAATCGACCAAACATTTGTGCAAGCAATAGTTTTTAAAACCAAAATGATGATTCGAAAACACCACCAAGGGTTCGATCATGTCAAATATGTATGAAATGATTTAGCAAGGGTCTAACCACAACGTCAATGTTTTCATGAAACCAATGAGTCAAGGTAATAGAAATCAAACCACCAATAATCAACGATTGAATCACAATCCTTAAGAAATCATCACAGCCTTATAAAAATTGAAATCATATTAACAACAAAATTCCAAATGAGTAAAGAATCTTGGAGTCTTGTCAATTGTATAATCATAATTAAATTGGAAACAGAATCGACAAGAATGATCACAAAAATCCAGTGACGATTTTAATATGACTTCGAAACCAAAGTTTTCACGCTTGCAGTCGTGAAAACGAGAACAAAGGTAAGTGTGCAAATGCGCGAAATAATAGTGTTGTTTTATTCCAGGATTGCGACGAAAATCAAGGTTTGCAAAACACTGGTGTAGGCAGCTTATAAGGATAGTATAAAAATGCGAATGGGCTGCCAACACAAAGTCAAAGTGGATTATTTAAATAATAAAATGAAGTGACAAAGTCAAAGAGGATTATTTAAATAATAAAGTGAAGTGATAAGGATTATTTAAATATTAAAGTGAAGTGACAAAGTCAAGGAGGATTATTTAAATAATAAAGTAAATGGAGAACCTTCTAATTATGGAAAGTGGTTATAATAAGGTTAACCCTAAAATGAGTAAAATGGGTGTTGCACCCTTTTTGTCACCTTGGTGAACAAATAAGAGGTGCTTACATGCCCAGTTGGGTCTTGCTGAGCATGACAGCTGTAGAGGAAAGAGTTAGAGAAAGAAAAACAAAACTATAAGCAAGAATTAAAATAATAAAAACTAAAATCATAAGCATATGGATTAAGAGATGATAAACACAAAAATACCAATATCACCAATGTTTTTAGGTTGATCTATTGATGAAATCAAAGCACCAAGAAGAAAGGGGACTATGAGTCCCTTCTTCCTCCAAGGGAAGGCTCTTGGACCTTCACAAACTTTCTCTCCTTACAACAAGAAAAATGAAAAATGGTGGTGAAAGAACTCCTTTGCAAATCCACTCAATGGAGAGGTGGATTGCTCAATGAAATGTTGCCAATGTGCTTTTGTCAAGGATGGAGTCCTTAAAACAATCTAGGCAGCATAACATTACATGAAATTCCTTGAGAAAATGAGGTTTCTTCATGGATTTTTATAGCATTGCATTGGGTTATTGTGTAACTCCTTTGTAGTGTGAAAAGAGGCCATTTAGGGCATTATTAGGTCTTTGACTAGCCCACCATTTGGATCCATCCCGGATTTGGAGGTCAAATCATCTTGGGAGCTGAACCAGAAGTGGTTGGGAGGCCGACCACATTCATAAATGCGCCGTTTAGCAGGTGCGCGACTTTTTGTGCTAACAACCGTGCATCGTGCGCGTATGCGTGCATTCTACGTTCCTGTTCCGCGCACGTGCGCGCGCACCCAACTTCTGTAAAGCGTTCCTCAATTTTTCACTACTTTGTATAGTTTTTGACCTTTTTGGAATGTTGTGAGATTAATTCAGGGCCATGAATGACTTCATTACTGTTTGACGATGCTGAGTTCTTGTCGCCATGTGCAGATGAAATTCCAGTGATAACAGATGCCCCCTGATGGATGAGGTTAGGAGCATACATATAGCTGAAATCCATCAATGTTTCTTCTACTGAGAATGTTGTTGTAATATAGAGCAATAGTGGGATCGTTCAGAGCGATCCGTTGGAGAAAAAAGGAACTGGTAAGACCCAACCTTCTATGAGGTGTGAAAAATAGAAAACTGTGTACAAACGAGGTGGGCATGCCCCATGCTCATGTTATGTAACTCTGAAAAGAGATGACTGAAGTGTTGATGTAGACAACTGCAGTGCCCTCAGGGGTGGTGATGATAAAGGTAGAAGACAATTCTGCAAAGGAACATACTCTGAATAATAGGCAATGATCGCGGGAAATAAGTAGCGGTGATGATGCAGGCATTGATGGCCCTACCAAGTTCAGAGGTCTTCAGCAAATGATAAAAAGAACTGCAATAGTTGCAAAGTAAGACCCACCATAACATGAGAAAGTGTTGGCGTTGAATGTTATGGGGGTGAACGACAGCAGGGAGCAATGGTGTTTCACCCTGTGTCGTCCAAGATCTCTCATTGAATGGAGAATGAGAATCAAGATACTGTCGCCCTTCCGGAAAATTATGTTGATGTCGACAAAAGGGGAATGTGAGTCCCAGAAGAAAAGGGCTTCGTGGAATCGACTGAGGTGAGGAAGTGGCAGAGGTACATGGACGAAGTCAAGAAGTGGGAAGACTCAAGACTGCCCTTGGTTGGAGGATGTATGAGATAGAAAGTGGCCACAATCGTGTAACAAGGTCGAGTGTCAGGGGGACGACAAGACAGGTGATAAGTTGTGCCAGAGGTGGGACAAGGTGAAAAAATTCAGAGGGTAGAGGTAAGTGACCTGTGGAGTACTCTGAAGATATGGACGATGCTAACAAGGGTAGATGATAAGTAATTCTCCAACCAAGGGTGACATGGGTTGTGCGTGGCCAAAAGGAAGCAAGTCACCAACAGTGACGACAAAAGAAAATGTAATGATGGGAAATAAAGGCATTTGTACAATAAATAACGAAAAATTTTGGGGAGAAATGTACAGATACAGAAACAGGTGCCCCAGTGTGAAATGAGTGTCCTAGGGAGGGCATAATTTTCTTGGAAAACTGATAAAGGGTGGGGGCCCCATTGGTGAGTTTCTGTATGAGGTAGGTGAAATGAGGATAGGTTCGCAGATGGGAAAACTGATTGTGGATGAAATGGAGGGTTCATGATACTGCGAAGGTGCAGGTAAAAAAATAGAACCGTAAAGAGATAATCTGGGAGTCCATGTGGGAAAGCTAGCAAAATGAGGAGAAAGAGTATGTGGCTGATTCACGACATGATGAAAGACTATCGGGACTCCCATCCCTAAAGGGTAATGAAGAACAACATGAGTGTCAAAAAGTTCCAAAAGGTGCTATGAATGGGACAACTCATGTGGGTAAGAATGCTACTGGGTAACAGTACTGAGGATGCAAATGGAGGCGTGGGTACTGCAGAGCTGGGAATGAGGAGCCTAAAGGCCAATATCAGAGGGTGTGACTGGAAATGTAAATGCAATACAGTGGGAGAGACTACATGCCAGTGCTGAGTATATACCTGAAGGGATGATGTCGATGAATGATGGGCAAGTACCTGCACACATAACAACCCAAATACCCAAAGTGAACAATATCTGCAGAGAATCAAAGATATGAGCATGTATTTGACAAATGTGACTATGTGCATGCGTACCTGACCATGATATGAAAAAAAGGTGCCCTGGGGGCTCAGGATAAAAAGTGACCCAGGGACTATTGTGATGTAGGTGACGGGATGTTGATCCCATGGCTGAAGATGGTTTGAAAAACGGACACCTTGGGCTCCCGGAATGGTGAGTGGAAGTTTGGCAAAAGGCCTATATATAGCTGTAGGGCCCACATTGCCACCTCATTTGTACCTGCTACAATAGTGACTGGACGAGCAATTTTCAGAGGAGATTTGGAGATTCATGGAGGACGAGGCATCCGATCGACATTCTGCGAGTATCAGGTTAGTGGTTTGATCATCCTGCAAAGAAATAGGTTTTCAATTTTTGGGCAGGGGTTGTACGGAGGGTCGTACAGAGGGTTTTAGGGGGTCTGGGCTCCATATGCGTAGGCGATCGGGTGATAGGCGTGCATCCGTGCATGCCTTTACACCAGATAAGCACGCATAGGTGCATGATGGGGAGGATTTAAGGTGCGCCCGAAGGGCGCACCTGTGAGTTGGACAGGCGCACATCAGTGCGCGCCTGTGGGTTTGACAGGCGCGCATCTGTGCGTGTATGTATAGTGAACAGGCATGCATAAGGGCATGCCTGAGAAGCAAATAGGTGCGCATTGATACACACCTGTTCAGTGTACAGGCGCGCATAAATGTGCGCCTGTGTAATGAACATGCACGCATATATGTGCGCCTGTGTAATGAACAAGCGCGCATGTGTGTGCACCTGTGGAAACAAAAACCATGCCTAGGAGGCAAGGTTTAAAGGAAAAAAATCAGTCTTTTTGATGTTGTTGATGGTTGTCTGAGATGATATGGGACTCTGTGTTGTCTGCAGGTGGACAGCAGTGACGATGTCAGTGCGATGGAAAGAGCGAGACTGGGCCCAGTTGCGAGATGTCATGGCCATTGAGGGGCCTGGTGTGCGTGCGAATTTGGCAACCTATGGGTTGCTAAAGTTTTTTGAGTGCCCGTTGATACGGGCACAGGAGTATTTGTTGCAGTTCCTGATTCGGATGTGGAGTCTGGAGCTGCACTGCTTCCTCATACAAGGAGAGCAGATCCCCTTCACTGCGGTGGAGGACATTTATTTTCTGACTGGGCTCCCCTTTCGGGGAATGCCCCTACCAGTGGAGTCGGTGTTTCCCAGGACCATGTCGCTGGCTGATATTGGCCAGAGATACTGCTCAGGTCAAGACTTTATGTCTGGGACGGTGGTGAGTATCAGTGCGATAGACTCCCTGGCCCATCGTTGTATAACAACGATGATTGTTCGGATATATGGGTCACTTGCGACCCAGTGGATTAGTGGTGGCCATTTTTTGGTGCTGGAGAGAGTGGTGGTCGGTGAGCAGTTCTCTTGGGGGCTGACACTCCATGCTAGGATGGTGGCACAGTTGGACCACTGTCGGTCCACGGATGGAGGAGAGTTTTCTTTCGGGTCTATCTTAGTGGCCTGGTTTTTAAAGAGGGTGTTGATGCTGCGCCCGAGGGTTCTTTTGGAGATGCTGGGGGCATGAGAGCCGCGATTGAGGTGGTGGTCGACAGTTTTGGTTCGCCACGGTGGTGGCGAAGGTGGCTACTTTTTTTCGATAGAGGCGGCATGGATATGGCGGCAGATGCCGCAAAGTGATACTTCAGTACCCCTATGCTGGGGTGGACTTCTAGGGTGACCCGGACATGGTGCTACTTCCTGGGGAGGTTTTAGACCATCGAGGTATGTTTAGTATGTTGGTATGTTGTTTATTTATATTTTTGTTTTTAAGATATCAGTCCATATGTATATGATATAGATTTTGATACTATCTATTTTGTTGTTGTTTTGTGTATGTGCAGATGTGGCACCTCGCAGGTGCGAGGTAGATATGTAGAGAGTGTTGGCTCATTGAAAGCTGGAGAGACTGCCAAATGGAGAGAGACATCGTTGGGAGAATGTCTCGGGGCGACCAGCAGAGCCCGAGAGGGCAGCGAGGAGGCGTTGGTTCGATGACCCTGGTGCGGAGCCATCACACGCTCCTCCGACGGTGGCCGGAGTAGATTTTGAGGACATACACTGTCGTCTAGAGATGGTGTTGCAGGATGTGCCTGAGGGCATGTGGATGCGTATCCAGGATGAGAGCTTCCTGGAGTAGTGTGTGGGGGTTCTGCCACCATGGCGGGCCATAGTGCGGCGAGCAGCAGTGCTTGCAACGCTGACTAGTGGATGCCTGCCGTCGGGGCAGGAGGGTCCTGTGGGTGGTCCACCACCGCCTGGGGCAGGTGGTGGTGGGCCACTACCTCCTCCTGAGGGAGGAGCAGGTGGTGGTGCGATAGAGGCACCATGAGTGGTGTATGATGTACATTTTTGTTGTTTATAGGCTGGTGAGCCCATTTTTGTATCGAGGTGCTGCATTGGCCTGCGGATACATGTATATATTGTTTTTTTGTATCTAAACATTCAGATGGTCTGATGGGCTGTATATATATATGAGTATACATATTTTGAGATCCTGATGTTGTCTACATGTTTTGGTTTGATGTTTTTTATGATGTCTATTCTATATATATGTTGTGACAGGATTTGTGAGATGTTTATGTATGTGTAGCTTGATGTAATATATGCCAATCTAACACCATGTTAGCTATTTGATCTGTTGTTTGATTCAATTGTCTTGGAATATGTGTAAATGTAATGGAATCAAAATGTCAAGATAACAGTCTAACCTACAAGTATTTGCGAAAGAGGCACGGATCGCGTACATGGTATACATTGTTGAGCTGGAGAACGACTAGTTGAGAGTCGAGGAAGACGCTAAGGTGATGAATATGATGATGCTGGGAGTCGGCTAGGAGGCCAATGACAGCAGTGTATTCGGCTTGGTTGTTGGTTGTGGGCCCCAAACATATGCCGCTTGAATGTAGCATTTCATGTGAGGGGGTGTAGAGAGCCCAAGCCGCCGAAGCGAGATTTTGCGTCCAACGGCTGGCACCATCGGCATAACCAATGTGGTAGGCTGGTGGAGGAAGCATCTATCAAATAGCACAAAGGATAGTTTTAGACGAGAGGGGAGGAGAAAAAAATTAAAAACACTAGAGAAGAAATAACCTAAAGTAGAATGACTACTTTTAAGCATAAAATTTCTTGAGATACAACCCGTTGACGGGTTCTTTCAGAGAGATGCCTTCGGGAGAGGCCAGGATATATGTGCCTTTGGCGAGGCAATGTTGGATAATGTAAGGGCCATGCCAAAGTGATTCGAATTTGCCATGGCCAAAGGTATCATGAGCGATATCATAAGCCAGGACAAGGTCGCCTTCATGGAATGATCGAAGGTTGACATGGCGATCAAAGGTAGCCTTGGATCATTTTTTAGCTGCCTCATTGTTTTGTAAGGAAGATCGACGATATTCATCCAGAGATTCCAAGTTTAGCAAGAACTGCTCCATTGGAGCAGTGTCAGGTAATAGCTCAATTGCGGTGCATAAGGTGGGAATTTCTCACTCGATGGGAAGAGTTGCCTCGACCCCATGAACTAAATGGAATGGTGTGAAACCAGTAGCGGTCTTCACCATCGTTCGATAAGCCCATAGCGCGGAAAATAACATGTGATGCCAATTGGTTTTATGTTTATTAACCGTGCACTGTAACCTGGTCTTAAGGACTTTGTTAACTACCTCGACCTGTCCATTTGACTGAGGGTAATATGGTGAGGAAAACTCATGAGAGAAGCCTAACCGAGATGAGAGTTCGACGAAGATCTCATTCTTGAAGTGTTTCCCATGGTCGGAAACGAGTTGGAGTGGTACTCCGAAGAGGGATATGACGTGGTTAAAGAAAAAACGCGCTACAGTGTCAGCGGTGTTGTTGAAAGTGGGCATAGCTTCGGCCCATTTGGTGAAGTAATCAATGGCGACAACAATGTATTTGTGACCATTGCTGGAGGGGGGATTACAAGTCTTAAATTCGATGCCCCATTTACAAAATGGGTCGGCAGTAATGACGGGGTGAAGAAGAGCCAGGGGAGCTCGGGCTTTGTTGGCATAGAGCTAACATTGCTCACATCATTTCACGGCATGAATGCAATCATGAAACAGGGTAGGCCAAAAGTAACCGGCTCGGATAATCTTTTGAGCAGTGGATATACCCGAAATATGGCCCCCACATGCGCTGCTGTGGCAGTCATTTAAGACTCTGTCGGCCTCGTCAATAGTCAGGTAATGATGAAGAATGGTGTCAATGCCCCGCTGGTATAGGATGTCTCCGATGAGGAGATAGCGGGGGGCCTAATGGCGAATACGTCATCGATCATCTCGTGAAAGGTGGTTACCAAAATTTTGAGTTCGGAGGTAGACGAGGAGGTCACCGTACCAAGGATCATCCGAAGTGATATAAAAGAGATGTTCGTCGGGAAAGTTGGTATTGACGGGGGCACTGGTGATGTTAGAGGGGAGGGTCGTGACAAGTTCGGCGAGAACGAGGGCGTTCTTACTCTTAGGTGTCGATAACTCGAGATCATACTCCTGAAGGATAACTATCCATCGAGGGAATTTGCCGTTAACTTGGTGATGGCTGAGCAAGTACTGCATAGGGTTGGAATCTGCGACGACCTTGGTGGTGTGAAGCAAAATCTAATGGCATAGTTTCTGGACTGCAAGGACAACTGCAAGAGAAAGTTTCTCTTTGTGTTTATACTTCAAGTGTGGTCCTGAGAGGTTCTTACTAATGTAGTAAATGACGTGTTCACGATTGTCATCTCCAAGATGGACGAGGACATCGGCTATTGATACAGCTGATGCTGATACGTAGAGGATGTAGTCATGATTATAGTCAGGTGCACTAATTAAAGGCGCATTTGAAAGTGTTGTTTTAAGATCGTCAAATGACTGTTGGGCATAATCGTCCCAGTGAAAAGGGATGTCGTGACGTAGTAAGCGGAGGAAACCGTGTGCATGTATGGTGTAATCAGGAACAAAGAGTCGAAGAAGGTTAGCTTTGCCCTGTAGACTTTGAAGTTGTCATAAATTCTGGGGAGGTGGAATTTCGGTGATAGCTTTGACTTTGAGGGGGTCCACGGTAATACCGCTTTGGGAAACAATAAAACCGAGGAGGCACCCTACGGTGATGCAGAACACACACTTGAGAGGATTCAAGCGGATGTTGTACTGACGACACCGTTGAAAGATGATTCGTAAATCATCGAGATGTTGGGTGTGTTTCTTGGATCGAGCTATGAGGTCGTCCAAGTAGGCGAGGATGATTTCAGCCAGATCGTGAAAAATGTATGTCATTGCTTGCTGGAAAGTGGCGTTGACATTTTTTAAGCCGAAAGGCATGACACGATATGAAAAAGTACCCCACGGGGTAATGAATGCGGTTTTATACTGATCGGATGGGTGGATTTGAATTTGGTTATAGCCAGAGAATTTGTCCATAAAGGAGAGAGCCTCGTGGCCAACGCAGTCGTTAATAATTTGATCGATGAAAGGCCTTGGAAAGTTGTCTTTTGGACATGCGTTATTGAGATCACAGAAGTCAGTGCAAACAAGGATAGTTCCCTATTTTTTGTCGATGGGTACAGGGTTGGAAACCCATGAAGTGTAAGCGATGGGATAAATAAACCTGGCTGCACGTAATTTGTCAATTTCGGCTTTGATAGCCGCAGCTTTGGATGGGTGTAGCGGTCTCTATTTTTGGCGAACTGGTGTGATGTCGGGCCAGGTGTCGATGCAATGTTCAACAATAGAGGGATCGAGGCCAGGCATTTCCATGTATGACCAGGCGAAAATATCCCTATATTCCTAGAAGAGGGCTTTATATGCGGCGATTTCCTGAGGAGTGCAAGCAGCTCCAATGATGATTTCTTCGACGATGCCATTTTTAATGGAAATGTCGATTTTGATGGTGGGGGAAATGTTGGCCATATTACCTTCTTCAAATGCATCAGGGGTAGGAATAGGATTGTTGAACCAATCTATAGGCCCTGACGGGATAAAATCTTTGGTTTCGACCACGTAAATGGGGTTTTGGTTAGGAGGCAGGAGGGCTTCCTGTGGAAAGAAGAGGGCACAATGATGTAGTGTGTCCCAGGGAGAGTCTGGGTGATGTAGCTCTTCCAGTATTTCCTCCTTGCAGTGAAAACGTCGAGAATATAAGGGATCATGAGGAGTGATCTCGGTGACAGTGTGGTTTCCCCCTGATGGAGAAGCAGAGGGAGCAATGCTAGGAGAGGGTGAGGGTTCACTCGTCATAAACCATATATTGAAGTACCAAGGGGTACTCGTGGTGGTTGGGTGGAGAGTGTCCATAGGGGAATGAGCAGGAGAGTTGGGGGGGTTGTGGGGTAAATCCTCAGAAACATCATTTAAGAACCATGGAGGCGTTGGGAGTGCCTTGGGCTCAGGAGAAATGACATGAAGATCCTCTAGTGATGAGGTAATGTTAATTATTGCCTCTACAGGTTGGTGAAGTAGGGCCAATTGACGTTGCCTGTATTCAAGGATCATAGGACACTAGTATGTAAAATGGGCTAGTGAATCGCAGAGAGATAAAGGGCACCTCATACGTTCATTAACTGAAGTGGTGACATAGAGAATGTCAGTGATATTTGAAGAGGACGTAGCAGGGCGTGGGTTGTTCTGGAAGTTCTGGCGTACAACCGCTAATGTCTGTCGAAAGCGCGACAATGTCGGGCAATGATGGGTGTAATGGCCATACTCTGAACATATAGCACAAGCATATTTGGTCCTCAACCCTTTACTACTGGAAGGGTTGGTGGTAGTAGTGGGACTAGCAGTAGTGACGGGTGTTGTGGAAGTTTGATTGGGGGGGATCAAATTCCGTAATTTAGGTAGTGATGGACAATTGTTGGTTTGGTGACCCTCTTTTTCACATAGTGCGCAAGGTGGTGGGATGCGTGGAGGAAGTGGAGCGGTGGGCTCTTTCTTGTTTCTCCTGCCCCCAGCTGTAGCAGGGGGGGTTGTGAGTAGGGGGGTAGAGGGGGTAAGGACGGGGATTNGGGAAGGGATGGTCGAGGGACCATCTCTGGTGGGTGTAAATACCAAACTGGGATTGCTAACACCATATTTGGTAGTGTGAACATTGTGGCTACCTGAAAAGCTTCGATACCTGGTGGGGGGTAAAAGAAGGGAATTTGGGTGAGGGGTCGGGGGAGTGTCTCCCAGACGGGATTATTCCCTTGAGGGGATGTGGAATCATGGACTATTGAGGTCGACGAGTGTGCAGGAGGCTCCGACGGGAGTGGTTCTACGACTATTGAGACGTCAGGAATGACTGAAGCCTCTTGAGGAGGAAGAACATCCTCCATGTGAGTTCCGTTAGATGAGATGACGCATACTTGATTAGCAGGATGAAGGAGTGGTGGTGCTCCATGGTATGTCCCTAACAAGGATGGATCTTTAAAAATCCTAGGACCCATCTCTATGAGTGGATATGCGTCTTGGTTGGTGTGGATGAGAGGAAGCATGTTATCGAGGTTGGCAGATGGGTTAGGCTCATAATGTGAGACTTGGTCGATGGTCACGATATTCCCATTGTGGGGGAACATCATTGTCCGAAAGACGGAAGATGCTACTGCCTTCATAGCGTACATGTAGCTACGACCGAACAAGATATTATAATCAAGCGGGGCATCGATAACTTCAATATCAATGAGAATAGTCTTGCCCCCGAGTTCAACAGGGACATTTTGGAAGAGCCCTTCAGGAGAGGATGGTCGTCCATCATAAGCTCATAATGTGATGGAAGAGGGTATGAGTTCCGGGGAACCAAGTTTTTGCCATACTGTTTTGGACATGATGCACGTGGAGGCACCTTCATCGATGATACACCGATGAACTGTGATGTTCCGTATTTTTACTGGTATTTGAAAAGTGATCAAGGTTGGAAGACGAGGTTTTCCGCTATCAAGATCGAAGGTGATGAGTCGAGTATCTGTAGGGTCAACTGCCCCCAAGGCGGAAAGTAGAGATTTCCGCTACGTAGGACAAGTCTGGAGGACTTCCAAGACTGACATGGTAGCCGGGGATTGTGCTAAGTCGTCTACCAAGCTATAGTTATGAGCTGCCCTAGCTTGTGGGTTGTGGACATTCCTGCGCAAGGGGATGTGAGGGATGCGTAGTGGTGGTTTGGCGGAAGGGTGAGGGATCACCAATGGGGGTCCCATCGGTGTAGGGTTTGTCTCTGGAGAGATGGGAGTAGACTCAACGGGTGTATGATACTGACGATTACGCATTTACAAAAGAATTTCTTCCTCGCTAATGAGGAGAATTGTACGCTCTGCTGGATTGTTGGGGTTGTGGTACTGTCCCACCTGAGGTGGGGGATGTTGAGTGTCCTGTTGGGTGTTTATCACACCTTGATGTGGAATAGGATTTTGCAGCACGACGGGAGGGGGTTGTTGCACATATTGTTGTGGTGCCTGCTGAGGGGCAGGTTGTGCAAGAGAATGGGGAAGAGCACCCGAGTCTTTTAATCGTTTGAAATTAGCGATATGGGGGCAATGATGAGTGTAATGGCTGAACTTACCACAAAGGGCACAAGGGAAGATGGTTTTAACATTATTTCTCCCTTGGCATTTTTTATTATTGCCCCCTTGGGGGTTTGGGTTCCCTTGGTTTTGGTTGCCCCCAATTGGTTGGTGTTGTGGGGGTTGATTCCCGCCTCGACCTGGGTTGTTGTTATTCTTGTTCCATCCTTTCTTCTTGGCATTGTTCGATGGATGAGTGGGGTTGGCTGTATTCAATTGTTCAAAATTTTGGTATTGTTGAGCAGCAGAAGGTTGAACAAAATTTACCCTTGCATGTGGATGTGGGAGAGCCATGGGTTGTGGAGGAGCAGGAAATGGGAAGTATGGATTTTGTGGTGGTATCGATCCATAAGGTACATAGGAAGGCATAGTGCTTTCACTAGTACTATAAGCTGATGTTGAGGGAGTACCACTGTTTGTGGGATAGGTGGATGTATGGGAGGTGTCGGTGGTGGTCCACTGATTGGTGGAGGTATAGAAACAGGGTATGGTTGTTGATAAGGGGGTGGGGGGTAGTAAGAAGTGCCCCCATATGCCGACGGGTATTGAGGTGTTCCATACATTGGTGGTGGTTGGGGTTGTGGACCATGGTGTGTGGTGGCACCTATTAGTCTGTCTGCTGAGTGAGACATCCTGGGTTTGTCTTGGCCAAATGGCACAGGTTTTGGAAGATCAAGAAGTACCGTGTATAAGTACCCTGACTGTGCATAGATGAGGTCATATTGTTGGGCCTTACTGATGGCTTCCTCTTTGGATTGAGGGAAGGTGGAAGCTACATCCTTACCAAGGAGAGAGACAAGTGATCTAAGAAACCAGTCGAGACATTGTTGCTTGGTGGTTTCCACTTTTCACAAACTACGTCGCCTACGCCACTCATGAATGTGGTCAGCGATGTGTGTGGCTGAGGTTGGTTTGAATTTAGAAAGTAGTTCTAGACCATTGTCATGATGGATGGGTAATTGGAAGAAGGTCAAGAATGCTTTGGCCAACGACTCAAAGGTCGCATGACACCCGAATTTTTCTTCGACATACCATTTAGCCGATGGGCCAGTAAGTGTGCGTTGAAATAGTCGCAGTCTGATGGAATCATCCATGATTCTATTGGAAGAACACCATAGATGAAAGTTCATGACATGGTTGGTGGGGTCATCCCCTGCCTTTCCTTCAAACTTTGGTATGTCTGAAGGAAGTTTTGTTGGCATTGAAGGCCATGTGGCATCATGCAATATAGGATCATTGGTGAGTTTGGTGAGATCCGATATGTTGAGAGAGGCCAAATATGGCATATGTAGTGGGGGGGGAGGGTTAGCTCCGACCATAGTGTGTTGTGAACCTGACCCTTGATGGGGACTAGATGGGTTGGTGCTCCCTCCTTGAGAGGAAGTGGGTCCCCCGCTTCCTTGTAAAGGAGAGCGAGTGAACGAATGACCTTGGGAAGTTGACCCAAGTAATGTAGAACCAAGCAACATTGATCCTAAGATAGTAGCACTCATAGGAGTGTGTGAAGGAGGTGTCGATGAGCAGGCACGACCAGATACTCCCCTTAAGATAGGAGGGATATTGAGCAAGCGTTGTGAACGACGGGGGTTCTGTAGTTCCCCTATGATTTCAGACTAACTGTGTGAATATGTGTGACAAGTGGTGAGATAAATATAGAAACAAAGAGCCTTTGCATTGAATGTTTACACAATATATATATCCAAATCAAATTGTAATCAGATGTGCATCATACATAAAATGAGAAAGAAGCATATATATGGGTAAGTGGGTTTTATCTGCGTGGTGGAATCAAAAGAAATCAAATGCTCGTGTCCTGGAAGACATAATGTCCTTCCTCTCAAACAACACTGGACCTTCCAATAGTACTCAACAGTGGGGTCTGAAGTTACCGGAAGAGAAACTAGTGAAGGATGAAATAATTGGTTATAATGAGGGGTAGAGGGGGCATATCCTAAAAGAACTGGCGATACTTCCCAATAGCCACACAAAATCCAATCAAGGTGCAATTGCAGCCCACAATTGCCACCTGGGTAGATGTCCTAAAGTTGGTCACTAGGTACCTCGGTCAAAGTGTGGCATTTATATTTTCGGCCTAAGAAATGGGTCACAGGCTGGATCTCGTCCAAGAGGTGGGTGCCTCAAGGGGGGACGCACAGAACAACCAGACCTCGGCCTTCAACCCTTCACAGGTATCTCCCTGCCTTATGGTGATTGGAACACTTGACTTGGAGGATTTTTAGTTCCCTATTTGACAACTTTTATGTTTTATCAATGTGAGAACCAGATAACGGGGAGTTATTTGGATGCCTATCCCCGAAATCCTACCTAGACTAAAAAATTTCTTTTGGCACCTCCTGTGGAGGAAAACTTAGTGAGTTTTTAGAAAGTTTTTAGATGTAGTTGTTTTGGGAGGTTGGGGGTACAAGCCAACCTCGTTGATTTAAAAATGGGAGTGGATAGTCTCGTTGAGAAAAGATGGGGTATTTTCAGAATCCCTTTGGAGGAAACTTACTTTGACCTCCACGTTTCAAGAAGAAGTTATGTGAGTGAGAAGTGACTTTTGTGTGTGAGTGAAAGTGTGCCAATTTTAGTGAATTAGATGTCACCTTGCTGCATGTGGACTTCGTTTGGTCCTTACAAGAGTGTGATTACCTAATTAGCTAAATGTCTTTGGTACAAACTTGCGTAATTCAAAATCCCTAAGAAGCTATCATGTGGACATGTGTGTCTGTTACTATCCTTTAACTCCCTATGGTGATGTAATCTAGAAAAGCTTGAAACTATCCTAGATTGAACATGTGGGCATGTATGGGCCCATTACAAACCTTTAAACTTTCCTAGTGTTTTGATCTAAGAAAGAAAAATTCCAAACACTATCCTATCTTTGTAGCATGTGGGCATGTATGGGCCC
>ML798626.1:306086-320598 GCA_009831015.1 Picea engelmannii | reverse complement strand
ACTAGTCATGTGAGACTAAAGTAAAGTTTGATGAAAATGCTAGTCTCTTGTTGTTAAAGTTAAGGAAGGTTTGCAGGTATGTGATCATATACACCAGGTCTATTATAGAGTTACAAATCATATTTGGATGATGAAATTGATGAAGGATTTTAGTTGAGGTACATGTTGGGTACATGGTTGAGACAAGTAGTTGATGAGTTGGCACATACATGAGGTGTATAGTTGATGATGTTGGTACATCTGAATGAGTCATGGTTGATGAGTAGTTGATACATGATTGGTATATACTTGGTACATGGTTGGAGGCACTTGTTGGTAGTATTGTTGACACATGGTTTATGGATGATGTAGCATACTTGTATTGGTATATTATTAGAAGCACATATTGATCTTGGTGATGATTATGAGTTGTTATGTTATGCTTGGTTGATGCACATCTTTGAGAGTTGTCTTGGTGATTGATCTTGGTGAGTAGATCTGATTTGGTTGATAAGATTGATGAGACAAGTTGTTATGATAGGTTGTTGTGATAGGTTATTCGTACAGGTTTGGTGAATGGTTGATGCACTTATTCATGGTACAGGCTGAGGTATAGGTCGGTGCATGGTTGATGCACTTGTTTATGGTACATGTTGATAACAAGTTGTTTGGTATAGGCTGGTGCATGGTTGATGCAATTGTTTATGGTACAGGTTGATTGAAGGTTGAGGTACATGTTGATGCATGGTTGATGCATGGTTCAGGTTATTGGTACAAGTTGTTTGGTGCAGGTTGATTGGTACAGGTTTGCAACAGTATATCTCACAGTGATAGTGTGATAGTGGTTCCATCATTCTACTTATATGTCAGGGTGGTTGGATAGGGCAAGGAAATGTGGTTGTAGCACCTTCCGGATGTAGATGGATAACATAGGGGGTGTAGCTGCCTTTTAGTTGTAGCCAAAGAATTGGGGATTTGATTCTTCCCTCAGTTTGTAGCCTGATAAACTAGGGGGTTGGAGCCTCCTTCCAGTTGCATCTAGAAAAAAAAGGACCCAAGTTTTTTTGATGTATAATGGTATGTGTTTTTATATATTTTCAGGTAAGAATATTCTAGATAGATAGTACATGTCATGCCATTTCTGGTGGTATGTGGAATGTCACAAAACTCCTCACGGTTTGAGAGTTATGGCCTTACGAAGTTGAAGGACCCTCATATGATTGGCTTGAAACCCCAAAAGGTCAAAGAATCCAAAGTGCTTCCAAAGAATAAATTATTTAAATAATAAAGTGAAGTGACAAAGTCAAAGAGGATTATTTAAATAATAAAGTAAAGTGACAAAGTCAAAGAGAATTATTTAAATAATAAAGTGAAGTGACAAAGTCAAAGAGGATTATTTAAATAATAAAGTGAAGTGACAAAATCAAAGAGGATTATTTAAATATTAAAGTGAAGTGACAAAGTCAAGGAGGATTATTTAAATAATAAAGTAAATGGACAACTTTATAATTATGGAAAGTGGTTATAAGAAGGTTAACCCTAAAATGAGGAAAATGGGTTAAGTGGTCAAGTGGCTATTTGATACATGGACAAGTGGAAAATTGGGCAAAGTTGGACATAGGTGACTATGTGGACAAAGTGGCCTAGAATATGCTTATAAAAATTGGCCTAGAAGATGCTTCTAAGGAAGCTAGTTGGAAAGTATAAATAAGAGGAAAGGCTCTCTCATTTTAATCACACTTGAGAAAATTGAATATCTACAGGTGAATGAGGTAACCAAAGGATATAGAAGCCGAATTTCAGAGGGAAGGTGAAGTAAATAAGGTCAAAATTCAAGGGAGGATAAATTATTTTGATGATGCTTTCTAAGATATGTTATTTACAGGTCATCTCACCATTTTCAAAAATAACGTTTTTTCTAGAATGATTCAAACTGTGAAATTGGGAGGCCATTGAGGAAACATATCCAAGTAGTTGTGGTATGAATTTCATCTTGTGGGTGATTTTATTTTTGGATTTATACTCAGTGGAAAATAGGGTTTGTGGTTAGTCCTGAAACTAGTCTAAAACAAGTGTCTCGAGTAAAAACGCCATAACTTATTCTTAAAATATCCAAATTGAGTAAGACCAATTGTGTTGGTTTGAGTACAGGCTGTAGTATTATGTGTACATTTTTCAGATCCATATAACACATATTCCATGTGGGGCATGGTATACAAGTTCTCTCTCTAGAATAAGCTAGAATTCAACAAGGTATGCCATTTTTTCTATAACTCATTTTTCAAGAGGTTCCAAGTAGTGATACCGGGAGGAATTTCATAAAACACACAGAAGAAAATTTTGTATTATTTCCAGATCTTTATTCATTACAAGTACATAGTTATGATTATTTCAAGTTAGGGTTGTTGACTAATCCAAAACTAGTCATGTGAGACTAAAGTAAAGTTTGATGAAAATGCTAGTCTCTTGTTGTTAAATTCAAGGAAGGTTTGCAGGTATGTGGTCATATACACTAGCTCTATTACAGAGTCACAAATCAGATTTGGATGATGAAATTGATGAAAATTTTTGGTTGAGGTACATGTTGGGTACATGGTTGAGACAATTAGTTGATGAGTTGGCACATACATGAGGTGTATATTTGATGATGTTGGTACATATTGATGAGTCATAGTTGATGAGTAGTTGATACATGATTGGTATATACTTGGTACATGGTTGGAGGCATTTGTTAGTAGTATTGTTGACACATGGTTTATGGATGATGTAACATACTTGTATTGGTATATTATTAGAAGCACATATTGATCTTGGTGATGATTATGAGTTGTTATGTTATGCTTGGTGGATGCACATATTTGAGAGTTTTCTTGGTGAGTAGATATTATTTGGTTGATAAGATTGATGAGACAGGTTTTTGTGATAGGTTGTTTGGACATGTTGTTGTGATAGGTTATTCGTACAGGTTTGGTGCATGGTTGATGCACTTATTCATGGTACAGGTTGGTGCATGGTTGATGCACTTGTTTATGGTACAGGTTGAATATAGATTGTTTGGCACAGTTTGGTGCATGGTTGATGCAATTTTTTATGGTATAGGTTGATTACAGGTTGAGGTGCAGGTTGATGCATGGTTCATGTATGGTTCATGTTATTGGTACAGGTTGTTTGGTGCAGGTTTATTGGTACAAGTTTACAACAATATATCTCACAGTGATAGTGTGACAGTGGTTCCATCATTCTACTTATACGTCAAGGAAGTTGGACAGGGCAAGGAAAGGTGGTTGTAGCCACCTTTTGGTTGTATTTGGAGAACATAGAGGGTTGTAGCCTCCTTCTGGTTGTAGCCATATAATTGGGGAGTTGGAGCTTCCCTTAGGTTGTAGCTTGAGAAACTAAGGGGTTGAAGCCTCCTTCCAGTTGCATATGGAAAACAAAGGAAGTTGGTGCTTCCAATGAATGTAATTCTTAAATACATATAAGAAAAAGCCTTATGTGGTTTTATCTCTCTTTGGGTTTCCACGTAAAACACTAGTGTATTGTTTATGTGTGTGATTGCTCATTTTTTCATTGTTTATTTACTCTGAAACTATTGGATGATAATTCTACATTGATATAACACTTGCATTTTATGTTGAAAAAGGATTATATTTATTTATTATTGATTCATCCCCCCTCTCAGTAATCCAACAACTTCTTCATCATCAATATGATGAACGACAATACACTTCAACCTGTCGGATCCAATTATCTAGATTTTCAGTATTGACATCTCCATTAAACATAGGTAAATCAAATTTTACATCAAGATTTAATAACGGTTTCTTAAAAGAGGCTTTATGGCTAGAATGATGATAATGCTTAGAGGAAGAAGAACTAGAACTCAAAGGTGAAGATGGAGGCTCGGGGTGATCTCTTCCAACCCCTTGGTTTACTGAAACATCATCATATGCATGTTATTCCTTCTTCTTCCCTTTCTTCTTCATCCTCTTCTCGTAATCTCCATACATTCATTCGATCATTTCTGACATGCGATAAAAGGCCATGTGGAATTTTTTCTCATGTTCATCATGTTTGTCCTCTTCTTCCATTTTCTTCCTTTGGGATGCACGACCAACTTCTGGATTGAAAGTATTAGGATTTCCTTCACCCTGCTTATTCTTGGCCCTAGAAATCATTCGCACTCAACAATTCAAGTCAAAGATGACTTCTCTGATACCAACATGATCTGATATCATTTCATCAAGTGACCTATAAAGAATTGCATTAAATGAGCATAAATTAAAGTGCACCATTAAAGAAGGAAAAACTCAAAAATGAAGAGACATGAGCATCAAATATGAACACAAAAACTTGATAACAGAGTTCGTCCCTGGTGGACTATGTCTCCGGGTCCTACTCTCAAATGGGTAGGCTCTTTCATTAACTCAACAAAAGAATTTAGAAAAATACATAAGTATACCTCATTCTGAAATCAAGATGTAGAAATAATGCTCATATAAAAAAACAGACAACACCATTGAATTCGTGGCGTCGAATTACCCAAAAATGATTGTCTCCATGCCTCGATCCGACTGTGGCACTCCCAGGCCCAAGAAGAAATGTGTCTCAGTTTTTGTGCCCTCTACAACCTTCATTAATGACTGGACTACATCATTTTCCATGCCCAAATGGTCATACCGTACACGTGCCTCTTCCTAGTGGCTAGGTGGATGCAACATTTAATATATTTTTCGGGCATTGGTTATAATGTGTAGCCCATGGCCTATTAGTTAGGGAGGATTTGTTAAGGCACATGTGGGGGAGGAGGTCCTAGGGTCAAATCACATGCCTCCCCCTTTTGGGCTTTGTATTGTTACAACATATATATTTAACATATAGTTGGTTTTGCTAGTTTAGTGGTGGCGCTATATCCATATCCAAATGATTAAATATGTCTAATTTTGCCGTGGTCTACCAGATTTGGCGGACTCGCCAAACAATTTATTTCAAATTTTTTCTCACAGATTGTCATTGAGAATTTCTCGCCTGCCATGTGGTAGCCTCTAATTGGGCCAGGTGGTAGCCTCTCACTAGGCCATGTTGTCTCCTACCAATTTAGCATGCCACATCATCATGCCATGTAAGCATATAAAATGTACGGACTACCACGTGGCACGATACGATTGGTCCATGGATCAACCCGAAAATGTCAAAACTGGGTGACACGTGGCAACCTGTAGTGTTGTCGCATCACCATGCGGATGTCATGTTGATGTCAGTATGCCACGTGTCGCCTTCCTTCTCCTACCATGTGTGTTGTATGGATGCTGATGTCATCCATATGGATTTTGATGTCAACAGTACGGATATTGACTCATCCCCTGTTGAGTGGGATAGGTTGACCAAAATTTGACCACGAATATCTTTTAATTCGTAAATCTGTCTAATGATTAGTTTTTGCTATTAGAAATCTTGTGACGCGCTCTTCGTGATCATGTTATTTTCACTGAGTTTCGGGAACTTTGAATTTTTTCCCTTTCTCTGTCTATTGAAGCCATTATGAGCATCCTGAGTTGCCTCTATGAGTTATGAGTTGTTCTTATCCTTCTCTGGATCCTTTTTGGATCTCCTTGTTTTCATACTAATCCCCATTATATGTGTGAAGGATCTTGATCATCTTCTCAGATTGTGTCTTTGCATGTTCTTTGAAATCTTTGAAATGCTAAAAAACTTCATACTTCTTCCTGATAAAATATACCCAAGTGTTGCTCGAGTAATCATAAATGAATGTTAACACGTACCTCACCTTGTTGATGGAACAATGAGGAAAATGACCCATGAGGTCATTGTGGACAAGATCCAAGGGAGAGGAGGTCCTCCAAGCCTTCTCTTTAAAAAAATTCTCTTGTCTTTCCCATTCTTGGTTAGTTTTTGGCTTGGAAGGTGGGTTCTAGATCTTAGGTATGAATATGATTGGACATGATAGTAGGGTGTGGAGAAAACATTTTACTCCCTCATGCATTAGTTAAACATTTATAGTAAGTGAGCACATGCACACTTAATAAAATTAGTGATCCTCATAGCATGACTATTTGGAATCAGGGATGGCTTCATGCTCATGATTTGGGGATCAATGGTATTTGGAACAAAAAATGCCAGCTCTGTATCTCAAAACTTAGAAGATCTCATGTAAAAATTAAATTTGTCGACGATGAAGTCATGTGGCATTGAATAAACAATGATAAAAAAAGAGGGATTTTTCATCACAATTATGACACACATACATTGTATATACAATGTAGAACCCGAGAGCAAAATGAAGAAAGGTTGATGCAAACTTAAACCTTGTGTCAAGCTATTTGTGTACTTTGAAAGAAAAATAGGGTTTATGGTTTACATTATGAATTGATATTGGAAACAAGTGGGTGTGTGAGTCAAATTTGAGTCCAGAAACCCTCCCATATCATTAAGGAATGCGAATAGTATATCCTTGTCAAATTTCAGTGCATACAGAAACAGTTTGAAAGAATTTCAATGTTGGCCCCCTTCATATGTCATTGTTTCCCATGTCTAGTCCTAGTACAATGTCTTTTCGTTGTTCCTTTTAAAATCCGTTCAATAGTACACACGTTCCCGCATCTAGTACTACAAGGGAATATTTTTATGGCATTGATTAAACAATGAATGAAAAAGAATCACAACTATGACACACATATATTGTATATACAATGTAGAACCTGATAGAAAAATGAAGAAAGGTCGATGCAAACTTATAACTTGTGTCAATATATTTGTCTACGTTGAAAGAAAAATAGGGTTTATGATGTACATGATGAATTGATTATGGAAACAAGTGGGTCTGTGAACCAAATTTGAGTCTAGAAACCCTCCCATATCGTTAAGGAATGTGAATAGTCTATCCATGTTAAATTTCAGTGCATACAAAAACATTTTGAAAATATTTCAACGTTGGCCCCATTCATAGGTCATTGTTTCCCATGTCTAGTCCTAATAAAATTCCTTTTCATTGTTCCTTTTAAAATTCATTCGACAGTACACATGTTCCCGCATATAGTACTGAAAGGACATATTTTTAGGGTGTTGATTAAACAATAAACAAAAAAGAGGGATTTTCCATCACAACTATGACACATACATTGTATATACAATGTAGAACCTGGAAGAAAAATGAAGAAAGGCTGATGAAACTTAAAAATTGTGTCAAGCTATTTGTGTACTTTGAAAGAAAAATAGGGTTTATGGCTTACATGATGAACTGATGATGGAAAAAAGTGGGTGTGTGAGTCGAATTTGAGTCCATAAACCCTCCCATATTGTTAAGGCATGTGAATAGTCTATCCATGTGAAATTTCAGTGCATACAGAAACAGTTTGAAAAAATTTCAACGTTGACCCCATTCCACAGGTCATTGTTTCCCATGTCTAGTCCTAGTACACTGTATGTTCGTTGTTCCTTTTAAAATTCATTTGAAAGTACACACGTTATTGCATTTAGTAATGCAAGGGAATATTTTTATGGTCTAGATTAAACAATGAACAAAAAAGAGGGATTTTTCATCACAACTATGACACACATACATTGTATATACAATGCAGAACTTGGAAGAAAAATGAAGAAAGGATGATGAAACTTAAAAATTGTGTCAAGCTATTTGTGTACTTTGAAAGAAAAATAAGGTTTATGGTTTACATGATGAATTTATAATGGAAATAAGTGGGTGTGTGAGTCAAATTTGAGTCCAGAAACCCTCACATATTGTTATGGCATGTGAATAGTCTATCCATGTCAAATTTCAGTGCATACATAAATAATTTGAAAAAATTTCAGCATTGACCCCATTCACAGGTCATTGTTGCCCATGTCTAGTCCTCGTACAATGTATTTTAGTTGCTCCTTTAAAAATTCGTTCGACAGTACACGTTCCCAAATCTAGTACTGCAAGGGAATATTTTTATGGTGTTTATTAAACAATGAATGAAAAAGAGGGATTTTTCATCACAACTATGACACACATACAATGTATATACAATGTAGAACCTGAAAGAAAAATGAAGAAAGGTTAATGCAAACTTAATACTTGTTTCAACCAATTTGTGTACATTGAAAGAAAAATAGGGTTTATGGTTTACATGATGAATTGATGATGGAAATAAGTGGGTGTGTGAGTCAAATTTGAGTCCTAAAACCCTCCCATATAATTAAGGCATGTGAATAGTCTATCCATGTCAAATTTCAGTGCATATATAAATAGTTTGAAAAGTTTTCAACGTTGGCTCCATTCACAGGTCATTGTTTCCCATGTCTAGTCCTAGTACAATGTTTGTTCGTTTTTCCATTTAAAATTCGCTCGACAATACACATGTTCTTGCATCTAGTAATGCAAGGGCATATTTTTATGGTGTTGATTAAACAATGAATGAAAAAGAGGGATTTTCCATCACAACTATGACACATACATTGTATATACAATGTAGAACTTGAAACAAAAATGAAGAAAGGTTGATGCAAACTTAAAACTTGTATCAATCTATTAGTGTACTTTGAAAGAAAAATAAGGTTTATGGTTTACATGATGAATTGATGATGGAAAAAAGTGGGTCCCGTGAGTCAAATTGAGTCCAAAAACCCTCCCATATTGTTAAGGATGTCAATAGTCTATCCATGTCAAATTTCAATGCATACATAAACAATTTGAAAAAATTTCAACGTTGGCCCCATTCACAGGTCACTGTTGCCCATGTCTAGTCCTAGTACAATGTCTGTTTGATGTTCCTTTTAAAATTAGTTTGACAGTACACATGTTTCCGCATCTAGTACTACAAGGGAATATTTTTATGGTATTGATTAAAAAATGAATGAAAAAGAGAGTTTTTTCATCACAACTATGACACACATACATTATATATACAATGTAGTACCTGAAAGAAAAATGAAGAAAGGTTAATGCAAACTTAAAACTTGTGTCAACCAATTTGTGTACATTGAAAGAAAAATAGGTTTTATGGTTTACATGATGAATTGATAATGGAAACAAGTGGGTGTGTGAGTAAAATTTGAGTCCAGAAAACCCTCCCATATCGTTAAGGCATGTGAATAGTCTATCCATGTCAAATTTCAGTGCATACAAAAACAATTTGAAAAAATTTAAATGTTGGCCCCATTCACATGTCACTGTTTCCCATGTCTAGTCCTAGTATAATGTCTTTTCGTTGTTCCTCTTAAAATTCTCTCGAGAATACACACATTCCTGCATCTAGTATTGCAAGGGCATATTTTTATGGTGTTGATTAAACAATAAATTAAAAAGAAGTATTTTTCATGACAACTATGACACACCTACATTGTATATACAATGTAGAACTTGAAAAAAAAAATGAAGAAAGGTTGATACAAACTTAAAATTTGTGTCAACCAATTTGTCAACTTTGAAAGAAAAATAGGGTTTACGGTTTACATGATGAATTGATGATGGAAATAAGTGGGTTTGTGAGTCAAATTTGAATCCATAAACCCTCCCATATCGTTAATTCATGTGAATAGTCTATCCATGTCAAATTTCAGTGCATATAGAAACATTTTGAAAAAAATTCAACATTGGCCCCATTCACAGGTCATTGTTTCCCATGTCTAGTCCTAGTATAATGTATGTTCATGGTTCCTTTTAAAATCTGTTCAACAGTACACATGTTCCCGCATATAGTAATATAAGGGAATATTTTTATTGTGTTGATTAAAAAATGAACAAAAAACAAGGATTTTTCATCACAACTATGACACACATACATTGTATATACAATGTAGAACCTGGAAGAAAAATGAAGGATGATGAAAAATTAAAGATTGTGTCAAGTTATTTGTGTACTTTGAAATAAAAATAGGGTTTATGGTTTACATGATGAATTGATTATGGAAACAAGTGAGGGTGTGAGTCAAAATTGAGTCTAGAAACCCTCCCATATCATTAAGTGTTACCAGGAAAATATCTCTATGGCTAGGGTAAACCACAACAGACAGAAATGACTGCATAAATCAACTCTCTTCTCAAGTATGCTATAAAAACAAATATTCTAGCAAGACAAGATAAAAGTATTACCTCATCCAAACGTTCAATGAAGTCCACCGTTGAGCACTTGACCCAAAGAATACACTTGCAACTAGTCCTCAACAACCAAGAAAATAAAGCATATGGTGATATTATAAAAGGTTAGCACATTAGATAACATAATCCATTAACCCATGGAATAATAATTCAATATATTTCCAAGATATCAATTATACGGGAAAAGAGTATTTCTATTAATAAATGATCAACAAAAGTGAAAATGTTACAGACTTCCATGCCGGCATGGTTCGAAACCGAGAAACTAAGTTCCTTCCATCTGGGCCTCCACCACTTCAATCCTCCATCAAAGGAAAACTCATAGGAGAGAAACATTGAGGTTCTCAATCAATAAGGGAAGAGCTTGGGGACTAAACAATGTGTTCAGACTTAAAGGACAAAGGGATGTAGACTCAATATGAAGTAAATAATTTCTCCAGAGTAACTTTTCTCTCAAAGTTGAATTATTTCTCCTTTTCCATAGCTCATAATTGGCCTCTTTATAGCCTTCAAAATGGAACTGAAGGGCCAATTCGGAACATTTCTAGTATATGGAAGGCCAAGGATCATAGATCTCCTATCGTGACATGGAAACCTGACATTTAATTTTTATTTTCTGGAACAAATCCCGATGTACGCGGGTTGTAGTGGACCAGCCTGCGTATACACATGTTGTATAGTGTGCAAGATGCATACATGTGGAAAATTATTTATTTTTGTCTTTGGATTTTATCAACAGGGAAGATAAGTTTGCATAGGGAAATGGAATAAGGCCCTTTATGAAATATTGCATAGGGTGAGGCAAATCTTGTTGTAACATATGCCCCCTAATGTGTGAGGTCATAGGAGTATCTGTGATGGCTGAAATACATTATAAACAACCCAGAAGTGGAGTGGTAGGGAACCAACTGGATGAACTAGCTTCTCATTACACTCTGCACTGACTTTGCATACATGGCTGCCAATAAAATTACACTGCAGATCCATGTGAAAATATACCAAACAAGTGTCCATGGCCATGAATAAGCAAATATAAATGTGGTTACATGCCAATAGTTTCCATAGTCACGAACAAGGCCCAGTAGAACCAATATCAAAACCTATCTAAAGATATTTGTATACCATGGAGTATAATCTAATCTCCCGAGATCACTGAAGTCATATAAGTACTGGTCCAATGAAAAGGAAGCAACAAGTTAGGAAAGTTGTGGCCACATAGTGATGTCTTCAAGTCTTCTACACAATATGCCAAGGTTGCAAGTCTACATCATGTGAATAAAGGAGTTGAGGTTGAACATAATGAGAAATCATTTGATTACTGGTTATTGATGTATACTATTAAAAAACGTGAGACAACCTACTGATAATGAAATTAGGTATCAAGGAATCGAGTACATTCTTACAAGTGTGAATAAAGGAGTCAGTGTTGAACACCTGAAGAATCCATCGATCGGGAGACATTGATGAACTCCCAACTGTCAATGGCAAGAGAGACTGCCACTGATGATTGCAAGCCTCAAGGTACTCATAGGACTCTAGGTCTCATTTCCAGAATAAATGAGTTGAATTCAATGGAAGGAGACTCACTAAAAGGAGAGAATTAAGGCATCTCTCATCAGTCAACACGAGGTGTTCGTTGTGGAGCCTAATTATCTTCCTGATTGAGAGGTCCTTGCTTTCAGTCGTGTTTATACCCCATGAAGTATTTACACCCCAGAAGTATGTACACTCTTCCATGCGGGGGAGTGCAGAGGGGGGGTACCCCCTCTATGGGGTCCGGGGGGGCTATCCCCCCAGCTGGGGGTTCGGGGGCGAAGCCCCAGAAGGAAAAATTACCTTGTAAATGTATATTGTAATTTCATTGTAAATTTGGACCGTTCATTATAAGGTCGTAGATCTAATGGTAGATATTATGTTGTGGTTTTTTCCCTATAAGGAAACCCTCTTTTATGAGGGAAATGTATTGTGGCTATGATTGATGGAAAATATTGTATTATGAGAGAGGAGACTATGAGAGAAAGAAGAGGAAGTTACAAAGGGTTTTGTTGTAGGTTGTATCCATTCATTTGCTGGATAATAATAAAGGAAGGACCTAGAAATTTCTCTAGTGGACGTAGCCCACACTGGGTGAACCACATAAGTCCGTGTCTTTCTTGTATTGTGTATCTTCTGTGTTTTGTTTCCGCATTTGTTTTTATTTTATTGATCCATGGTCCTATTTTTCTAACAATTAGTATCAGAGTGAAAGGTAACTCGCAGGAAAAGAGGGTTCCTGGTTCAAGTGGGAGCAATGTCGGAAGATGGAAAGTTTAGGGTCGAGAAATTTAACGGCCAAAACTACCAGTTATGAAAGATCCAGATGGAACATTATTTATATTAGAAGGATCTATTCCTACCATTGGGTGGAGTAGCAAAGAAGCTGATGGCCATGAAGGATGAAGAATGGGATATTCTTGACAGAAAGGCTCTAGGAACGATACGACTGAGCCTGGCAGCGTCGGTGGCTTTCAATATTTCCAAAGAAAATACAACGAAGGGTTTGATGGATGCATTGGCCAAATTGTATGAAAAACCATCGATGTCCAATAAGGTATTTCTAATGAAGAGATTATTTAATATGAAGATGTTGGAAGGTGGGTCTGTTGCAGATCATTTAAATGAATTTAATACGGTTACTAATCAACTAAGTTCTGTAAAAGTGGACTTTGATGATGAGGTTAGGGATCTTCTAATCTTGTGCTCATTGCCAGAAAGCTGGAATAGTTTGGTCATGGCTGTAAGTAACTCTGTCTCTGGTTCAAATACTTTAAAATTTGATGATGTTGTTGGTGTTATCCTTAGAGAGGAAATGCGACAGAAAAGCACAAGTGAGACATTAGGAAATGCGTTGAACATGCAGAACAGGGGAAGACAAAAGGATAGAGGAAAGGGCTCAGGGAACCATGAAAATTCTAGGAAGGGTAGATCCAAATCTAGACTTGGAAAGATAGAGTGCTGGAATTGTGGGAAGAAAGGACATCTGAAGAAAGATTGCAGAGCTCCAAAGAAACAAAGAGATGGACAATAGTAGAAAAATCAAGAAGCAAATGTAACAGGTGATGTGTTACAAGATGCTTTGATTCATTCTGTAGATAATATTTCTGAGTCTTGGGTAGTAGATTCAGGAGCTTCATTTCATGCCACACCCCATAGGAAATATTTTCTAGATTATGTTCAAGGTGATTTTGGACAGGTTCATTTGGGTGATGATGCACCATGAAAAATTGTTGGAATGGGAAAGGTAAAAATAAAACAACGAAATGGAAACCAATGGTTGTTGAAAGAGGTAAGTCATGTTCCAGATTTAAGGAAAAATTTAATTTCAACAGGGAAGTTAGCAAGTGAAGGTTGTATATCCATATTTATAGATAAGATGTGGAAGGTCATCAAATGATCATTGGTGATAGCAAAAGGAGAGAAGGTAGGTACATTGTATTTATGTACTGGTAATACTGACTCTTCTATCTCTTTAGCTCCTACAAGAGTGGATACAACACTATGGAATCATAGGTTGGGACACATGAGTGAGAAGGGTATGCAGATCATTCACAAAATAAATTTGTTTCCAGATCTTAAACAAATTGATTTGGACTTTTGTGAGCATTGTGTTTATGCAAAACAAAAGAGAGTCGGATTTCTCAGAGTCGGAAAAGAAAAGAAGAATGAAAGGTTAGAGATTGTGCATACAGATGTATGGGGACTAACTTAGGTATCATCTCTTGGTGGCTCTCATTATTATGTTACTTTTGTTGATGATGAAACTAGAAAAACTTGGGTTTATTGCATTTGATAAAAATATGATGTTTTTGATACTTTTAAGAAATGGAAAGCTTTAGTTGAGAATGAGACAAGAAAGAGTTTGAAGTGTCTCAGATCAGATAATGGAGGTGAATATTGCAACAAGGAGTTTGATGATTACTGTTCATACCATGAGATTCGTAGAGAGAAGACAGTTCCAAGAACACCACAAGAAAATGGTGTGTTAGAAAGGATGAACAGGACAATCATGGAGCGTGCAAGGAGTATGAGATTGCATGCCGGTTTTCCCTTACAGTTCTGGGCAGATGCTATAGATATTGTTGTTTGCTTAATAAACAAAGGACCTTCAAGCTCTTTGGATAGTAGAATTCCAGAGGAGGAATGGACAGGAAAAAAGGTAAACTATTCTTTTTTGAAAACTTTTGGTTGTGAAGCATTTGTCCATATTGATAAAGAAAATAGAACAATGCTTGAGGAAAAATCTAATAATTGTACCTTTATTGGATATGGTGTTAATGATTTTGGTTATCGCTTATGGGATTATGAAAATAACAAAATCATTAGGAGTAGAGATGTCATATTCAATGAGAAGGTCATGTACAAAGATTAGTTGCAGGGAAAGAAACATGAAAA
>ML798626.1:244921-262405 GCA_009831015.1 Picea engelmannii | reverse complement strand
GTGCATGGTGTATTGTGGTGTATTGGTGTAACTCTTATACTATTGTTCATTTCTCATTGGATATAATTGAATGGTTTAAGTATAAGTTGAAAAAGGTTTTAAATTGTACTTGATACTGATTCACCCCCCTCTCAATATCAACATTTGTCTGCCCATCCATCTGAGGATGATAGGCCGAATTGAATGAAAAGTTTGTTCCTATATTTTTCCATAAGGTTCTCCAGAAGTGTCCCATGAACTTGGTGTCTCGATCTGAAACTATTCTCCTTGGTAAGCTGTGAAGTCGAATGACTTCTTTTGAAAAATAGATTCGCAATGTGAGTTGTGTCACTGGTTTTCTGACACGGTATCAAGTGTTCCATCTTAGAAAATCTATCCACGACTACAAAGATCGAGTCAAAACCTCTTTGTGTTCTCAGTAGCCCCAATATGAAGTCCATGCTAACTGCATCCCATGGATTTTCTGGTATGGGTAAGGGTTGATAAAAACCTGCATTCTGCCTCTTTCCTTTTGAATGCTAACAAATTCTACATCTGTCCATGAATCTTTTGACGTCTTCTCTCATTACTGGCCAAAAATATGATTCGTTTAAAATATGACTGAAATGCCCGGCCAATCCTCCACTATGTTTCTCCTTTAGCAAATTCTCCCTCATGGAGCATTTTGGAATACAAAGTTGATTACCCTTAAACAGTAATCCTTCCTGGATCATGTATTCTATCCATTGGCTTCTGTCTCTGAGAATTGGATTCTAAGCTGCTTCATACACCTCTTTAAAATCTGGATCATCTCTGTACATGTCCCTAAGATCATCAAAACCCAGTGTTTTTACTTTGAACTCCTGAAACAACAAACATTTCCTGCTCAAAGCATCAACAACTTTGTTAGTAGTTCCAAAAATATGCTTAGTTACAAAAGTAAAGTTCTGCATGTATTCAAACCATTTTGCATGCTTTTGGTTCAACTTCTCCTGTTGAGTCACAAATTGTAAAGCATGATTGTCACTGTATAAGACAAACTCCTTGGGGATTAAGTAGTGTCTCCACTTCTTCAATGCCTGAATAATAGCATAGAACTCCTTGTCATACATGGAGTATTTCACTTTCACTTCATTCAACTTCTCACTGAAGTATGCTATCGGCCTATCTTCTTGGCTCAAGACTTCCCCTATTGCAAATCCACTTGCATCACATTTTACTTGAAATGTCTTTTTGAAATCCGGCAACACCAAAATTGGTTGTTCCATGATTTTCCTTTTCAACAAATTAAAACTTTTCTCAGCCTCTTCTGACCAGTGAAAATATTTATGTATTTTATTCACCGTGTCCATCATTAGTACACTAATTCCACTAAAATTCCTGATGAACTTCTGGTAGAAACTAGCCAATCCATGAAAACTTCTCACCTCAAATATACTCTTCGGTGATGGCCAATTCTTAATTACCTCCACCTTATCTGGATCCATCCTCAACTTATCTGCAGAAATAACAAAACCCAAATAAATGAGGATTTATTCATGTTTATCAACAACTTCTCTTGCTGTATCCTCTTCATCACTGTAGCAAAATGTTTCAGATGCTCTGCCTCTGTTTTACTGAAAATCAGTATGTCATCAAGATACACAATGACAATTTTTTCGATGAAATCCTTCAGGAATTGGTTCATCAATCTCATGAAAGTACTTGGCATGTTTGTTAATCCAAACAGCATAACAAGCCACTCATACAACCCTTCATTCGTCTTGAAGGTTGTCTTCCATTCATCACCTTCCCTCATACGAATCTGGTGATATCCACTTTTCAAATCAATCTTTGAAATTTTTTTGGCTCCACTCAAGAAATCCATTAGATCATCCATTCTTAGCAATGGAAATCTGTACCTGATGGTTATATTTTTAATTTCTCTTGAGTCAGTACACATCCTCTAGCCTCCGTCTTTCATCGGACCGAGCACTGTCAAAACAACACATGGACTCAAGATTTCTCTAACCAACCCTTTGTCCATTAAGTCCTGGACCTATCTTTTGACTTCTTCATTCTCATGCGGCGTCAATTTGTACACTTCTTTGTTTGGTAAACTAGCTCCAGGTATGAGATCAATATGATGACTCACACTTATGATCGGTGGCAACGAATGAGGTAGTTCATCCACTACTATGTCAGCAAACTCTTCCAACAGTTTCTGAACCTCTTCCAATAAATCATCTACCTTTGTATTGGTTAAAACCATTTTAGGCTTCCTGACCACAATGAATTGCGGTTCCTCCTTCTTCTTGACCTCTATAAGAAGTTCCTTCCCACTCATGAGAAGTACAGTGTTGCTTACTTCAGGTTTTACTTCCTTATCCTTAATCGGCAACAACATGTGAGTTCTCCCATTCTTCTCTAGGGTGTATGTGTTCTTCCTCCCATCATGAATCACATTTATGTCATTATGCCATAGTCTACCCAGCAATAGATGACAAACATCCATAGGAATAACATCACATAGTATTTCATCTTTATACCCTCCTATTTTAAACTCAACTAAACATTGTTTAGTGACATTTACCTGATGTCCTTTCTGTAGCCACGAAACTCTATATGGGCTTGTATGTTCAATAGTCTCCAGCTCCATATTTTCTACCATCTCTGTAGAAACGAGATTATCTGTGCTACCACAGTCCACAATGAATTTGCATACCCTATATTTGGTCTTGCAAGCGGTCCGAAAAAGTCTGTTCCTTTGGAGCGAACTTTCCACCTCCTTCTCTGGTGTTAAGAGAACCTTTCGCATCATCAATGATCTTCCACCTTGAACATCCTTTGCCTTAACATTCCACCTCTGTGCTTCGACAATGTCAGTCTCACCACCTTCTTTCTTCTTATATAGACATTCATAAGATTTGTGTCCATTCTTTCCACATGTGAAGCATTTCACCACTCCACCTCTTCCTCTTCCTCTACCTCTAGTACGAGGAAAAATGCTTCCATCAGCATACTGACCTCTCTGTTTGGTATGTTTCCCTCTCTATGAGCTTCCACCTCTCTCAGTTTGAGTTTGAGGTTTCTTCCATTCTTCCTTGGGTTTCTGATTTCTATCCTGGGCAGCTAATTTACCTCTGGGCTGACTTCTGCCTCGACCTCTTTGACCTTATTTTCGGCTCAGCTTCTCTTCAGCTTTTAGAGCCATCTGATAAGCATCTTCCACCGTTCGGATGGTCATCATGCTCATCTCATCTTAAATGTCATATCTCATACCATTCATGTACCTAGCAACTTTTTCATCATCACTTTCGCGATGACCTGCCCTGATGTTCAGTCTGTAGAATTCTTCAGTGTACTCCTTCACTGACATCAGCTTCTGTCTCAAATTTTGCATTCTCCGAAACAGAGTAATTTGGTAATCCTTGGGAATGAATTTTTCCTTCATCTTCACGATCATCCTATCCAAACTCTTGATTTTCTGCTTTCCTTTGCAGCGTCTGTCAGCTTGTAGCTCATCCCACCACAATGTTGCATGTCCTTTCAATCTTGTGACAACATGTTTGACCTTTTTGTCTTCCTCGACATCTTCATCGTCAAAATATGTGTCCAGAGCTCTAATCCAGTCTAGAAGGTCTTCAACATCCAGGTTTCCTTCATATACTGGAATATCCATTTTTTCCTTAGCACCCATTCTTGCAACATCCCTAATCAGGAATTCATTTGCTACATCTTCTGCTGTGACTTCTTATCCTTCATGTCCAGCTTCATTTTCATTTTCAGAATCACTGACATCTCCAACACCAGTTGTGCGCCTCTGTGTTGTCTCCATGTCCTCGAGTCTAGCGCGTATATCATGCATCTCTCTTTCGATGGCTGGATTTGGCACCTACCTACCCCTTCCTCTTGGCATTTCCCTTTCCTCTGGTAGATCAGGTGTTTGCCTATCTCTTCTTCTTGGTGGCATGGCTAAGATTTTCTTTCTTTCTTTCCCTGTCTGAAGTATACAAATAGAGTCAAGCTCTGATACCACACTGACACAGACCTATCGGCCCTCGAGACTTGATCCACTCACAATATCGTTCTTAACCCCTTCGAGTCGGATCGACTCTTTCAGATTCTCTACTGGAATCTACTTTCAAATCGATCCACAGGTCCTTTTCACAACTCGCAATCTCGCGAGTTCACGAGTCGTGAATCCCGACTCTTCCTTCTCAAATCCGTGATACCCGAGATCATGAAATGGTTATGGCTCCTTCTCTGTTAGCACCCTCTGTGTGTGACCACCGGCTAGACTTAAATGCCAACGCCTCTCGCAACTCGCCACTTCACGAGTTGAAGGGTTGAACCTTCGTGTTCTTATCTAGTGAATCCCTAAGATGTGAGAAGTCAACAGAGTGTTGACTCCCTTCTCCAGGCGACGCGTGTCCACCTGTCAATCACGTGGTCCCTACCTTGAGGTTCTGCCACACGTCCACACTCATGCCCAGATTTGGCACTTCGTGACTTCTCCTTTCGCGACTTCGAGACTTGGAGCACCCAAATCTTGGGCTCTCACCCTGCGAACCTCCGAGTTCACGAGATCCTATGATCTCTGTCACCTATCCTCCTCAGATGGACGGTTGCGATTTTCTCGTGACTTCACTACTCGCGACTTCAGGACTTTGGGGAAAAAAGTCTTGACTTCTTGTCCACTGATATACCGAAATGCCATAATTCTGACACATTGTCAACGCACGTCCCACAACGGATCTTTCCACCTTTTTGGAGTTTCAGACTTCGCGACTTCGTGAATCCAGGTGCTGAGTTTTCAGATATTCAACCCCCAAAACCCTGAATTGGTCAATGAAGGTCTAACTTCTGTGTCAGCGAGTATGCCACCTTTCCACTCTCAGATGGATGGTTCAGATTCTCTTCGCAGCTTCACCACTCGCGAAGTTGAAGGAATTCCCTTTTTGACCTCTGATGTCTGAATCCCCGATAAGGGTGATCTCATGACATGTGTCCTCCTTCTAACGGGTGGCTCAGATTCCTTCATGGTGTCACGACTTTGCCTTTTGCGACCTCATGAATATTTATGCAAAGGTTTTGACCCTTCAAATCACAAAACCCCGAAATGAGATTTACGTGGGTGATCCAACGACCGTTGTTGACTTGGATCCCACGGTCTAATTTATCCCGAGCTTGCACTTGGAGAATACTTGTCGTAACTCCCCTGCTCCTCTGCACTATTTGATGACTTTCGAGACTTCGTGAATCCTCCACGGAGGATTCCGACCGTCAAATTCCTCCTTGACGATTCCTGCGAAATGAACAAAGTATGCCTTTGCGGGAACTTATCTGCCTGCAAATAAATTTGAAACGCCTCCCCTTTGAACGCTTCAAGGTACTAAACCTCCTGAGATTTTCTTCGACAGCTCGAGTCTTCAAGAAGACTCTTGCATGCACTCCTTGTGGCAATTCTTCAATTACTTCCAAGTATTTGAACCTATTCACCTCTGTGTACTCTCTCCGACAACAGTCTTTCAACAGTTTCCTCAGGCTGAAAACTTTGAGACTTCGCTCGGCCTGTGCACTCCTTGCATGGTTCTTGTTCTCAAATTGCACTTCTACGAGAATGAGAACAAGGTTATCTCTCCTGATCTTGCAGAGACGAACTCTGACTTCTGTCAACGCACACCTTGCAGACAATTTCACTACACTCCTTGCAAGAAAACTCTTGCTTAGACAGAGAAACAATTGAAACTCATTTCTTACTCTCCCTCTCTTCAGATTTCATACATTAAATATGAAATCATACATTCAAACATCAAAGCAAATTCATAACAGAGAGTAAACAATCATATATCAATAAGCATGTATAAACACATAAAAGAAATTGAACACCATGAGTCTAAACTAAAAATCTTTGTATTAATCCATAACTTCTGTACATGGGTTTTTCTACACAGCTCTCTGCTTCTGCTCTCCTATGCTCTCTTGATTGGTTATGCTGCTAATTTTACAATGATACAAGTGAGGGTGTCTATATATGTTTTCCCTCCATCTCCTAAAACTGTCTAATCTAAGAATTCAAAGCTACCTACTTACATTTACTAGCATAAATGCCTCTTAGTCCTTTAGACGAGAGCAGGATGCTCAAGGTCTGATTACAATCTACAAGTATGCTCTTCTTTAACTATTACATTTAAGTTTGGTGCATCCAACGTCAAAACATTTCAAACAATTCATCATGTGCCAAAATGCATTGGCACTTGCCCCATGCTCGCTTGTTGCTGGCGATGCTCTTGCATCACACTGCGTAGAAGGGAATCCTAAGGTAGGGAGTCAACTCCCTATGTGGGAAATAAACAAACTTAGCCTGAAGATTATTGTCCTTGTATTGACTAGGATCACAGGGTCGACCTCATTGTACCAGGCATCGAGGTTGCTCATGTTCTATGAAATGCAGTTTATGAGACCCACAATATATGAATGATGTACCTCACTACTGGAAAATATGAAGAGCCATTTGATAGAGTGAAAACAAGGGAGTAAGAGAAATTTTTGGTTTGCCTCTATCCTATGCAGTTTTTTCTTTGAGTGGGTTCCAAGTCTGGAACCTAGAGTCGAGATTCTTTCGAGAGGAACTCATGATCCAACCTTGTCATGGTGGACCAAGGTAATGAGGCGACAGGGGGGAGGTAGGGTGCCAACACTCTACAACGAGGATTTATTCTACTGGTGGAAACGATAGGTCATTTCCTTAGATGACTATCCTTATGCAGGGATAGAATTCCAAGCAGATACATACATGCCACTTCCACCAGGGACCACCTACGATGACATAGGTATGTCAAATGTTTTTACATATTTCATTTTTTTTGTAATTTTGTATAATAGAACAAAATATTTTTTAGATGGTGCTTAAGTATTGACTACACACTTATGTAACGTAGATGTGGGTTCGCAATGGACAGAAGGTTTCTCTCAACATCAACCGAGGAACTGGGGAGATGAGGCGGTAGGAGGAGAAGCTGAGAGAGTCCTACAAAACGTGCAAGGCAACTTGTCGCATTTGACTCAGAGAATTCCCATGGTTTAGGTAGAGAATCTTTCTGAAGCCATGCAACGACAAGTGGTTGGTGTACCTAGGGCATGGGTACAACGTTTTTTGCATCTCACAAACACCATGGTTTGTTACCATGACATACATCTGATGCCACATGTGTAGATGTTGTGGGATATTGTAGCACTAGTTGTATATGTGTATTTAGGGTATTAGCCCCAATTTTTTACTATAAACACCATATTTTTTGAAATATATAAAAAGGGATCTTCAGCTTTAGTTATATTTTACAATGTGTACATTGATGAGATGGTTTTCTTTGTTTTAGTTCTGTGACAAATGACAATCTAAAACAAAATTAGCATAAGCATCAGATACATGATTAGAACTCATAGGAATATGATAATATGTAATAAAATCAAATTTTCATTATAAAATACGTACCTGTAGGAATTGTTGGAGTAAAGTAGGATCACACACATGGTAACTGTCATTCAACTAACATACTACTAACTGGTAATTCAGGAGAACCTCTAATGAACGAATACCATGTGGGATAGCATTGTGCAAAAGTTCTATGATGACGCTATATTTGGCCACATTGTTCATGGATGGCCCTAGGAATACGCAACTTGAAGACACCAACAAACCCTTAGGTGAGTAAACCACCCAAGTGGCGTAAGCCAAGTTACATGTATGATGACTGGCACCGTCTATGAATCCTAGGTAGACCGAAGACTCCGTTGACATATGTCAACCATGTGAACTTGATAACAAACCCGAAGATGAAAAGAAAGGAAAAATATATATACACTAAATTACATTAGTATACAAAGAGTTTGTTGGCACAGGGGCAGACCCAGGGTTAAACACTACAACAACGCACCAACAAAACCCTAACTACCGACCCTTTTGGAAACACCTGTGAAGCAGATGAAGTCTCACCCAAGGTAGAGGCAGGTGTGGTTGCAGGATTCGGGTGTCTGAAACCTTAGCTGGGACATAGATCTGTGATTGGAATACTTAATAGAGCACTTAGCACCGACATTTCATCAATATTTGACCATTATCTACTCTGTAGATAAAATAGAGTATTGCACCATTCATCCAGATCTGATGTATCTAAGCACTTATCATAGAGAGGTAGATTAGATCTAGCAGATTCAAGCACTAAGAAAATTCACATAGTTCATATCTAACATCCATATACATCGTTATCACAAAGCATAAATAGATCTATCTATCTATATCAAAGCACTTAGCAAGTAAATACATAAACACATCAACACATCGCACAAAGCATAGAAACATAGCATGTGCATGGTTCGCCCCCACCCTGGGGCTACGTCCACCAAATCTTCTTCTTTATTATCTTCGGTCAAGCTTCTTACAGGAACATAGCATCAAAAGCATACTCCACAGAAGACAGGAGATCTGCATGCACTCCGCCAGATCCTCCTTCTTCTAGTTAGGGTACAACACCAAGCCTTCTTACAATTACTTGCACGTACCTCTACAAGTATCACATAGTATGCATAAATCATCTACAATCCATACTTATCACTTAGCCCAATATCACATAGATATATCTATATGCCTCTCCTTACATTGCCTAGACATTTATTTATAATTTACAAAATAGGCCTAAACATGGGTAAACCCATGGACTGACATCCCCATACCCGTTACATAATCCCGAATCCCCAAAACAACCCAAAAAGGGGTTGTGATCCCACGATCTATGTTTCATCTTGTGCTCCTCCTTCGACAAGCTGTCGAAGTCCCAAAATAGGTCAAACTTGACTAAGGATCTCCCAAAACTTGCTCAAGGGCCAACAGGCCCCCAACACTCACCTTTAACTCATCCCAAGTCACTCTGATCTGGGTAGTTCTACTTTGAAATCCTCGATCTGCTTCAAATTGTTGTTTTTCCATGGCCTCCTGTTCAGTGAACTCTTGGATGACTACATCGTTGAAATGTCACTCCAGGCATTGTTCAGCTGCAGTAATAACCTGCTTGAGTTCTGCTCCTCGACCTTCGACCTCTGTGAACAATTGGTAAGCCTTATCTTGTATAGGTTGGAGCCACTGAGTTAATTCCATAAATATGCTCTAGATAGTGTGGATCTGTTGTTGGGTAGTGTGTTTCTCTTGGGATCTCTTCATTCTTTCCATAGCTAACAGGGGCTTCAACTGTGCCTATATTGTCTCTACATGTTTCTTTGCTTCCTGGAGATATGACTCTAGTGCTTGAAATTCTGGGTTCTCAGTGAGTTTCTCATATGTCTAGGCACTTTGATTACTTAGCTGCTTGCATTCCATGGCAAGGGCATTTATCCTTTCAACTACACTTCAGGCCATTGCTTCTCTTTGATCCCTTACATCCTGTGAAGTCTCAGGCATTGTGAGGAACTCTAAGTCTGTTATGCGTTGTTGTAGCTGCTGGATAGCTTCTGTGAGCTTCTCTACCTATTGTGTGACTCAGTCTTCTGCCTTTATTTCTAATACTTTCATAGAGAGAAGTGCTTTGTTGACCGCTTATTTCACTTCAAGTTGCTCCACGAGCAACTGTTCTTTTCCTTACTGCATCTGTGATTTTTCTTCATCGAACTTCGCTTAGAGAGAAATATTTTCCTATTCTGTAGCATTTTTTTGTTCTATGAGTACACCTTGCACTTGCTTCAAGGCCTTGGTGGCTTGATCTATTTCTTCTTGTGCTCGTCGAAGGTGAGCTACGACTGTATCAGTGAGTCGGTGGAGTTGGGCTGGCTCATCTCCCAACTCTAGTTCTCCCGATGGTAGGGGCGTAGTGGAGACTGCACGGCTAGACTGAAGGGCCTGTTGTACCCCTCAAAGTTCGACTTGAATTCTATCATACTTTTTTTCCATCTTGGCTTCTTGTTTCTCTGTTATTTCCAGTGAAGCATCGTTCAAGGCTACTATGATGAAGTCAAAATCATCAGAGGTGAAGACAGTTTGCATCTTGGTCATGGTGGCTTTCAATTTCTTCTGGGAAGAATGTTTAGGGGGGGAAACCTTCCTCTTCTTCAAGCGGTCAACCTTGTCTTTGGGCAGTGTGACTTCTCTTGGATTTTGTTTAGCTTCTACTTTGTCATCACCCTCTGGTTAGGTGACACTGAAGAAGTCTTTCCTGAGGTGTTGCTTAAATTTTGGACCTCCTCAGTCATCTTGGGTGTATTTTGTTCTTTATGAGTGTCCTCTGGGCTATCAAGATCATATATCTCTTCAAGGTTGGAAAGGATAAGGAGGTCAATAGACCATTTCTTAGTGATCTCCTCAAGGTATTCTTCTATAAGTTTATAATATATTGGAGCTTCTCTTTATGTTCATCTGCTCGCACTATAATGTAGATGAAGTGTCGATCTACACTAAACTTCATCAGGGGTCAGAACCTTTGTAAGGTGTTCAGAGTCATGTGAGGCTCAGCTTCGATGGCTCTCTTTAGCTAGAGGTAATATGTATGAAACACAACATTTGACTGCCAATGTTTGTTCATATCACTTGAATACCAAAGGGTAGCAAACTTCACAACAAGCGGTTCGAATGACTCTATGCCTGGGAAGGTTGCACCTTCTGGCATCTCCCAGGAAAAAAATGCAATTAGGATCAGGAGCCAACCGAAATGAAATTCATAACCATGATCCTGTTCTTCTTGACAGTCTAGTTCCAATTAGTTAACTATGTACTTTTCCCAGTTCATCTGTAGGCCTTCCGCGCACTTCCCTGCGAGGTCAATGACAAATATGGTGACCTATGTAGGTTGGTTCTTCCTTACTAACTTTCCAGCTATCAATTGACATGCTAGGTGCATTGTGCCACTCTAGATGGAAGCTACCTTGTAGCCTCTTGTTCCCTTCTCAACATCGCCATATGTATCCTTGATCTTCTGTGCTAGCACACGATCTGTGGCCTTTCCTAGGTAGAAGTCCTGCGGGTCAGGTCCTTTCATACTCATTCCTGTGATCCTGTGGATCAAAGTTGGGTCAAATGTAATACGATGTTATAGCCATAAGTAGCCTCCATGGTAACATGATAGTAGAATCTTGACACATGCATTGACTTCCTGGTGTCTTCCGAAGTGTGGGATCTTCATGACATTCAGCAGGGTGGAATGTGTGAGGTTCATCGTCCATGGCTGGGGAATTATCTTTGAATTCTTTCCCTTCATTCTGGTTAGGTACTTGTACGGGGTGAGCATACCATAGATATTGCAATCTCCGAGGTTGAAGTCATTGAACTTCAATGCTGTGATCTTATCCTGCTATGCGTGAACTATGTGTATCCCCTTCGGGAGGTATGCAGTGAACATCGTGTACTTGAAATATCTTGGCACACTATCCTAATTCACCATGCTAGCCAGAGGCAAGATGTAATTGGGAAATATGGTTGGAGTAAGCTTCACATTTTCTAGGTCATCTTTGTGCTTGGTTCTCTTTTCCGCTGAGGGTCAGGATGATCCGACTCCACGAGCAGTCGACGGAGAGGCTTGCAGTCCTCTTGTCGATGACATGTATATACCTATAGACATCAACATTACTCGTTCAATCATGAGATCAATGATAAATTCTTCGACAACTTTCTCTGCAGTGATGAACTCATCCAACATACATGCTCGGGGTTGGAAATCTTAGTTTCGAGGAGTAACTTAGACACTGCAGTGGGATAGAGGACAATAGCACAATGATCACTCTGTAAAATCAATGAGTTTGCAGACTCAGACTCACAGTTATAAAAAGTGTTCTCGATGCATGGCACGATGGGATAAATAGATAACTTGGCAACATATCTCTTGCAACGGGTGAGAAGCCTTCATTAACTCTGTTATGTCCATTACAGCACGGTCCAATGGTCTGGGGGTGAACCATAAATGCCTTTCTACTTGTTTGGAGGGTCGGCCTAACAGTTATATTGTTCCCAATGGCTATATTGCTTTACCCTGGTGAAGTGGCATGTGACGTTGTTTTGTTATCCCGGTGAAGATCCAATTTTGCAAATTTTCCCTCTACGAAGTTCCCTCTGGAACCTTCTGTAACTTTTCGATCTTAGTTGTCTTCTTACTTAGATTTTTGGCCTTCTTTCCAGTGATCTTCATCTCGGTATTCCTTTTTCCATTTTGATTATTATCTACATTTGGCATAGTTCCTTCGCGTTGTTGATATTCTTTCCTAAGATTCAAGGGTGATACTTCCTCTTTATCTGGAATAGGTACTTCAATCTTCTGTGGGTCTTCTAGTGTTCTTGCAACTTCAACATCCGGGTCTCTAGTGTTAAATAGCTTCGATCTGTTCTTTTTTTCTTCAATCAAGTGTGTGATCCTTCTAGTAATGAAATCCTTTAACTCTTTCTTATTCTTCTCTAAAGCTTCTTCTTCTTCCTTCCTTTTAGCTTGATCTCTTTGAATCCAAGGTTTTCCTAGTAACATGGTAAATGGGGCGTTGTTCTCAATGAATTTAACAATCTTGAAATCCTCCTCTGTCTAAGTCCCATTGGCATTCATAGGTATCTGTGTGAGCTTTCCACATAGGATTATCATCTTTCCTTTGAATAGTCCTATTCCTCCTAATGAAGGAATCATAGCAGGCCTTCCTATCACTTCCCAAGTTCTTTCTGTCATGATATTCACCTGTGTTTCCTCATCTAGAACACAGTCAATGTCGAAGTCTCCTATTCTTTCTTCTATGCATGCTTTTTCTTTGGATATCTTTGATAATATGACATGTTGATGGTCATTCGGGGTGTCTTTTATCTGGAGAAATACTTTATCTGATTCTTTCTCGGGTTCTGCCATAATCGTAGTTTATGGATCTGCCTTATGGTTTTCTTGTCTCATGTTCATTCCTTCAAGCTTAGTAATCATTCTAGGGCAATCCAATACTTCATGGTCCATAGCTTTGCAACAAAGACAACTAGCTCTTCTCCCAGGGCATTCCTTAGAAAGATGTCTTGGTTTTATGCAAATGTAATAGAGGGATAATCCTCTCTTTCTTTTAAATGATCCCCAGCCTTTCCTGTACTGCACGGTAGGATCATGGTAGCTAACCTGCAAACAATTCTTTCTAAGATCCTGCATCCAGTTGTTAGTCCAAACATTCTTTCTATGCATAGGTATAACGTATCTTTCACTATTCTTATCATATCTACGCATGTCAAACCTTATTTCATCTATTAGTGCCCTAGTTTTCAAGCTAGGACAAAATCTATCAAACATACCTAGATCCATACTGTTGAAAAAACAAATTCCACTTATCTTACCTCTACAGAGCACAAAGCTTCCAAATCTAAAAAATTTCACTATTATTACCTTTATCAGAGCACAGCGCTTCCAAATCTTACCTCTTTTCTTCATATATGACCTCTTTTATTGGCACATAGCTTCACAGGTCAAGTGGAATGCTGGGCACTAGGGAAATAGATCTACGCACAAAGATTTCATAGTTTCAGGTCGGATCTTTGCACAAAGAGTCTTATTCCTCAGTTCCTAGCAATCACAATTTTAGGTCGGATCTTTGCACAAAGCTTCTTCTTCTTTAGTTCCCAACAATCATAGTTTCAGTTTGAGTCCCAACAACATAACCATTTTTTGGCACAAGGGAAAACCCAGGGTTCAACGCTACAACAACGCACCAACAAAACCCTAACTATCAGCCCTTTCGGCAACACCTGCGAAGAAGATGAAGTCTCACCCGAGGTAGAGGTAGGGGTGGTTGCAGGACTCAAGTTTATGCAACCTTAGCTGGGACACAGATCTATGATTTGAATACTTAACAGAGCACTTAGCACCAATAGTTCATCAATATTTGACCACTATATACTCCGCAGATAAAACTGAGTATTGCACCATTCATGCAGATCTGATGTATCTAAGCACTTATCATAGAGAGGTAGATTAGATCTAGCAGATTCAAGCACTAAGCACATTCACATAGTTTATATCTAACATCCATATACATCGTTAGCACAAAGCATAAACAGATCTATCTATATATATCAAATCACTTGGCAAGTAAAGACATAAACACATCAACACATCACATAAAGTATAGAAACACAACATGTACGTGGTTCACCCCTGGGGATACATCCGCCAACTCTTCTTCTTTATTATCTTCGGTCAAGCTTCTTACAGGCACATAACATCAAAATACTACTCTACAGAATATAGGAGATATGCACGCACTCCACCAGATCCTCCTTCTTCTAGTTAGGGTACAACACCAAGCCTTCTTACAATTACTTGCATGTATCTCTGCAAGTCTCACACAATATGCACACAGAATATACAATGCATACTTATCATTTAGCCCAATATCATACAGATATATCTATATGCCTCTCCTTACCTTGCCTAGACATCTATTTATACTTTACAAAATAGGCCTAAACATGGGTAAACCCATGGGCCGACATCCCCATACCTGTCACATAATCCCAAATCCCAAAAAGGACCCAAAAAGGGGGATAGATCCCGCGATATTTGCTTCTTCTTGCGCTCTGCCTTCGATAGGCTATTAAAGTCCCAAAATAGGTCAAACTTGACCAAGGATCTCCCAAAACTTGGTCAAGGGCCAACAGAGTTTCGCCCAATCTTGGGGATAAATCATAATATCTTTTCAGGTAGAGCCCATTTCTGGGCTCGGCCAACCTTTCCCTTCATAATATTCTAACTCATAGGCTCCTTTTTCTAGAACACGTCACACGATGTAAGGACCGTGCCACATGGGCTTAAACTTGCCTGTCCTTAGTGGTTCTTTTGCTTGATCATACAAGAGGACCAAGTCGCCCTCAGCGTACAATTGAGGACAGACAGACTTATCGTACTGGACCTTGAAGCATCTTTTTTTCACCTCGATAGTCGTAGAGATGTCTCTACACTGCTCATAAAGACTCTTTAGGTGCACAAGGCATCATTCGAGATCGAAAGTTTTAGGTAGGAGCACGACTACAAACTTGAGAGAAGGGATTTCACATTCGCACTAACTAAAAAGGGGAAAAGCCAGTGGAAGTCTTGACCGAGGTTCAATATGCCTAGAGTGTGGGATATAGCATGATGTATTAGTTGGACTTTCTCTGACTGACATTTTTTTGCAAAATGGTCTTGAGAGACTTGTTGATGACCTCTACTTGTCCATTTTCCTAGGGGTAATAAGGAGAAGAATGACCATGTCTAAACCCTAGATTAGATGCTAATTCTTCCATCATTTTTTTCTAAACATGACTTCCATGATCAATGACAATCTCACTCGGGATACCGAACTGGGAGATAATTTGATTGAATATGAAGAAAGCGATAGTATTACCATTGGATTTAACTGTAGGCATGGCCTCGACCCACTTAGTAAAGTATTCGATGACCATGATAATGTGTTGATGCCCCCCAACTGAAGTTGGGTTGAAATCCATGAAATCCACCCCCGACTTGGTGAAGGGACCGATGGTAATGAATGGATGAAGAGGGGTTGGATGCAAGCACATTTTTCGAGTGAACACCTAGCAGGGGTGACACTTCTTAACTGCTTCAATACAATCTTTAAAGATATTAGACCAGAAATAATCAGCTCGCAATTTTGTTTTGGCTATCGTAAGCCTAGATAGATGACCACCACAAGCCCCACTGTGGAAATCGTTCAGGACAGGCTCGACCTCTCTGTGAGTTAAAAAAGGACTCAAGATATTATCTATTCCTTGACGATACAACATGTCACCGAAAATAGTATACTTATTAGCTTGGTATCTGTTAAGGTCCTAACCCGCACATAGGTAGATCAATGTATTTGGATGTAATAAAGGTCAATATTAATAAGGCCTTTCAATAAAATAGAATAAGGTGGATGTAAGAAGACCTAATAGAAGATTCTTCTTCTAGAAGGATCTTCCTCTAGATGCTTCTCTTAATAGACATATTTAGTATAAATAAGAGGCGAGGGTATGAGAACCCTAGCTTGGAGATTATTGTAACAGAGCGTTGCTCGAGTGGAGGTTGCCCCCTTGAAGAGGCCTGTGAACATTGCTATTAGAATCAAAGTGCTATTTCTATTGCTATTTCATATATCATTTCTATGTATTGTGAATATTATGCTGGATATTTTACTGTCATTCTGTCATTTCTAGCATTTCATTTCTGTTCTGCATATTTTCTGTATCTGGTATCTTGCAAGTGGTATCAGAGCACTTTCCTTGGCAGAAATTGTGGGTATTTTTTTTTCCAGGGTAGAGACGTATTCCAGCATCTTTAAGCCACATAGATCTATCATTACGCGCATAAAACCATGGTTGAGAGATTCATACACGCAGGAAATACAAGTGGTTCTTAAGAGCACATCTGTTGGCCACCCTTGTAACCCCTGTTGGTACCCCTTCGAGTGGTAGTTCATCAGACAACACCTGTGTACAGATCGACCTAGATTTCCTGAAGCCCTCTTTAGATAAACCTATCGGCCGCCAGACTGCTACAGTGTCACCGAGAACAACACTTGGGAAGATACTTTCTAGTACCTGGGTAGTTGGGTAGTACGGCTAAGGGTACGGTCTATCCTCCTTAGTTAGTGCCCTGAGATATTGGGCTGAGTACTACTGTTGGACCTTGCACGTATATCAGAGAGATATTTCACATGGAAAACCATTGTCTGTAGAACCCTTGAATACCTAACCCTTGGGGAACATAAACAACAACATAAACAAATTAAACCAACAAGATCTAGTGACACGTATCTGTGTTTGCGTTGTTAAGTAAATACTCTCTGGTTCAGAATTTGGGGATTTCAGCACTGCAACATTCTTCAGACCAAAGTATAACCCCGCACTGCAGCATAATTTTCACCATTATTTGAGACCTATTCCATTAGACTCATCTCCTCCCCCTTGTCACATTCATCCATATCATTTTTTTTCGGAAAAAATTTCTGACCCCGCCCGCTCCCATTTTTTCACCATTATTTGAGACCTATTCCATTAGACTCATCTCTTCCCCCATGTCACATTCATCCCTATCATTTTTCTTCAAAAATTTCTAACCCTGCCCGCTCCCTTTCCAGTTCACCCATCATCATGGCCCATACCCATAGCCAAGAACTAGATTCTCGCTTCAACACCTTGGAATTTGGTTTCCTTAAGACCCAACAAGAAGTGCAACAACTCAGTGCTACTATTGCCTCCCGTGATGCCTCCATAAATGCATCCGTCAATGTAGTCGTGCAGTATGCAATGGCAGAAGTCAAACATGAATTTGAATCTGTCTTTGTATCACTCTGAACCAAACTCAAAATCCCTCTCGATGACTCTTTTCCTGATGCACATAAAAAGACTGAAGGAGAAACTTCTTCCCATTCCTTTCAACCCCATCACTTTCAAAGGGACATACACCTTCCGCGGGTGGATGTAACCAAATTTGATGGCTCAGACCCCACTGGTTGGGTCACACAAATGGAACATTATTTCTCTCTCTACAACATTAC
>ML798626.1:193969-223749 GCA_009831015.1 Picea engelmannii | reverse complement strand
GGTTTGTCTTGGCCAAATGGCACAGGTTTTGGAAGATCAGGAAGTACTGTGTATAAGTACCCTGACTGTGCATAGATGAGGTCATACTGTTGGGCTTTACTGATGGCTTCCTCTTCGGATTGAGGGAAGGTGGAAGTGACATCTTTTCCAAGGAGAGAGACAAGTGATCTAAGAAACCAATCGAGACATTGTTGCTTGGTGGTTTTTGCTTTACACAAACTACGTCGCCTACGCCACTCGTGAATGTGGTCAGCAATGTGTGTAGCTGAGGTTTGTTTGAAGTTAGATAGTAGTTCTATACCATTGTCATGGTGGATGGGTAGTTGGAAGAAGGTCAAGAATGATTTGGCTAATGACTCAAAAGTCGCATGGGACCCAGATTTTTCTTCGACATACCATTTGGCCGATGGGCTAGTGAGTGTGCGTTGAAATAATCACAGTCTGATGGAATCATCCATAATGCTATTGGAAGAAAACCATAGATGAAAGGTCATGACATGGTTAGCAGGGTCATCCCCTGCCTTTCCTTCAAACTTTGGTATGTCTAAAGGAAGTTTTGTTGGCATTGCAGGCCATGTGGCGTCATGCAATATAGGATCATTGGTAAGTTTGGTGAGATCCGGTATGTTGAGAGAGGCCAAATATGGCATCTGTAGTGGGGTGGGAGGGTTAGCTCCGGCCATAGTGTGTTGTGAACCTGACCCTTGATGGGGACTAGGTGGGTTGGTGCTCCCTCCTTGAGAGGAAGTGGGTCCCCCACTTACGTGTAAAGGAGAGCGAGTGAACGGATGACCTAGGGAAGTTGACCCAAGTAATGTAGAACCAAGCAAAGCTAATCCTAAGATAATGGCACTCACAGAAGTGTGTGAAGGAGGTGCCAATGAGCGGGTATGACCAGATACACCCGCTAAGATATGATGGAGGTTGAGGAAGCGCCGTGAACGTCAGGGGTTTCTGTGGTTCCCCTATGATGTCAGACTAGCTGTGTGAATATGTGCAAAAAGTGGTGAGAGAAATATAGAAACAAGAACCTTTGCGTTGAATGTTTACACAATATATATATCCAAATCAAACTGTAATCAGATGTGCATCATACATAAAATGAGAAAGAAGCATATATATGGGTAAGTGGGTTTTTTCTGCGTGGGGGAATCAAAAAGAAAGAAAATGCTCGTGTCCTAGAAGACGTAACGTCCTTCCTCTCAGATAGCACTGGACCTTCCAATAATACTCAACAGTGGGGTCTGAAGTCACCGGAAGAGAAACTAGTGAAGGATGAAATAATTGGTTATAATGAGGGGTAGAGGGGGCATATCCCGAAAGAACTGGCGATACTTCGCAATAGCCACACAAAATCCAATCAAGGTGCAATTGCAGCCCACAATTGCCACCTGGGTAGATGTCCTAAAGTTGGTCAGTAGGTACCTCGGTCAAAGTGCGACATTTAGATTTTCGGCCTAAGAAATGGGTCACGGGCTGGATCCCATCCAAGAGGTGGGTGCCTCAAGGGGGGATGCACAGAACAACTAGACCTCAGCCTTCAACCCTTCACGGGTATCTCCCTGCCTTATGGTGATTGGAACACTTGACTTGGAGGATTTTCAGTTCCCTATTTGACAACCTCTATGTTTTAACAATGTGAGAACCAGATAACGGGGAGTTATTTGGATACCTATCCCCGAAATCCTACCTAGACTAAAAAATTTCTTTTGGCACCTCCTGTGGAGGAAAACTTAGTGAGTTTTTAGAAAGTTTCTAGATGCAGTTGTTTTTGGGAGGTTGGGGGTGCAAACCAACCTCGTTGATTTAAAAATGGGAGTGGATAGTCTTGTCAAGAAAAGATGGGGTATTTTCGGAATCCCTTTGGAGGAAACTTACTTTGACCTCCACGTTTCAAGAAGAAGCTATGTGAGTGAGAAGTGACTTTTTGTGTGAGTGAAATTGTGCGAATTTTAGTGAATTAGATGTCACCTTGCTGCATGTGGACTTCGCTTGGTCCTTACAAGAGTTTGATTACCTAATTAACTAAGTGCCTTTGGTACAACCTTGCATAATTCAAAAGCCCTAGGAAGCTAGCATGTGGACATGTGGGTCTGTTACTATCCTTTAACTCCCTATGGTGATGTAATCTAAGAAAATCTTTGAAACTATCCTAGATTGAACATGTGGGCATGTATGGGCCCATTACAAACATTTAAACTTCCCTAGTGTTTTGATCTAAGAAAGCAGAAATTAAAACACTATCCTATCTTTGTGACATGTGGGAATGTATGGGCCCATTACAATATTAAGATATGTTTGAAAAATAAAACTAAGACGTGTCCCAAAAAGGGTCGTTGTCCTCTCCTAAAGGTTTTAAACTTTTGTTAAGGGAGATGAAATTGTTTTCCCAATCTTTTTCTGATTCTCAAGGTTGCTTGAAGGCGTGAGAGAATAGCATACTAAGCGATTGGTAATTCAAATTCTAGTCCCAATGTAAGCTTAGATGTGATTAAAAATGATTACCATCTTATTTTGTAAGTCAAAACAAGCCATCCATGTGGCAAAAAGCAAAGAAGGGAAATTGATTTTTATCCTCCTAAGTGCCTATGTGTGCTTGACTAACCCCTTTATATGATGAGGGGACTAAGTGTGGTGCAGTGTTTAGAGCATGCTTAACATCATTTTTAAGAAGGAAAATGGCCTTCCCCACATCCCAACAACTTACAACGTGAAATTTTGCTTAAATGCGCGGCCCCTAGTGCAGACAGAGGCACACAGAGCGCAGGTGCGTGAACAGAGATAGGTCCGAAAGCTCATGCGCGCAGAGAATGGATGTTATTAAAGCACATGTGTGCCCTATGCGCGTCTATGGGGAAAAATACCCACGCACCTGTGACAAACGGCCGAGAAAGAAAATCTGGATGGATTTCTCTCAATTCTCCCTTGAATTGGATGGTTGGCAGGTCGGCCTAGGCCGGTTAGTGCACCTACAAGTTAATTAAACTAAAAGAAGAGAAAAATAAACCCAAATGAGGTAGGAATTTGATACTAGTCCCTATTTGAGTCGCCAATCTGTTGCACCCTTTTCATCACCTTGGTGAGAAAATAAGAGGTGCTTACATGCCCAGTTGGGTCCTGTTGAGCATGACAGCTGTAGAGGAAAGAGTTAGAGAAATAAAAACAAAACTATAAGCAAGAATTAAACTAATAAAAATAAAAATCATAAGCATAGAGACATAGAGATAACAAACACAAATAGACCCATGTCACCAATGTTTTTAAGCTGATCTATTGATGAAATCAAAGCACCAAGAAGAAAGGGGACTATGAGTCCCTTCTTCCTCCAAGGGAAGGCTCTTGGACCCTCACAAGCTTGCTCTCCTTACAACAAGAAAAGTGAAAATGGTGTTGAAAGAACTCCTTGCAAATCCACTCAATGGAGAGGTGGATTTCTCAATGAAATGGTGCTAATGTGTTCTTTCCAAGGATGGAGTCCTTAAAACAATATAGGCAGCATAACATTACATGAAATTCCTTGAGAAAATGAGGTGCATTCATGGATTTTTATAGCATTTCTTTGGGATTTTGTGTAACTGCCTTGTAGTGTGAAAAGAGGCCATTTAGGGAATTATTAGGTCTTTGACTAGCCTACCATGCGGATTCTTCTCAGATTTGAGGGTCAAATCAGCTTGGGAGATGATCCATAAGTGGTTGGGAGGCCGACCACTTCAATAAATGCGCCGTTTAGTAGGTGCACAACTTTTTGCGCTAACATCCGCACATCGTGCGTGTATGTGTGCATGATACGTTTATGTTCCGTGAATGTGCATGCATGCCCAACTTTTGTAAAGCGCTCTTCAATTTTTCACTACTTTGTATAGTTTTTGACCTTTTTTGAATGCTGTAAGATTAATTTAGGGCCATGAATGACTTCATTGTTGTTTGACAATGTCGAGTTCTTGTCACCACGTGTGGATGAAATTTCAGTGATAACACTCAGGTTTGATTTGAATTTGGTTACACCCTTAAAATCCATCCATAAAATAAAATACCTCACTTCCTATACACACATCAAGAATATGATCGATGAAAGGTGTCGGGAAGTTGTCTTTAGGACATGCCTTGTTCACGTCATGAAAGTCCATACATACACATATGGTTCCTTGCGTATTATCCACAGGAATGAGATTGGATACGCATTTAGTCAAGGGAATTGGATAGATGAAGCCAACATTAAGTAGCTTCTCTACTTTTTCCTTCATAGGAGGGGCCTTCCGAGGGTTGAGATCTCTAAGACGTTGTCGATCAAGTTTAGCATACGGATAATTTTTAATCTCATGTTCGACAATATGAGGGTCGATTCCTAGCATCTCTTCATATGACCAAGAAAATACATCTCATAAATCCTTGACGAGTTTGGTGTATGTTGGCACAGGGGAAGACCTAGGATTCAATTCTGAAGAGCACACGAACAAAAACCTAACTATCGGCCCTTTCAGAAACACCTACGAAGCAGATGAAGTCTCACCTGAGGTAGAGGCAAGGGTGGTTGTAGGAATCAAATGTCTGCAACCTTAGCTGGGACACAGATATGTGATTATCTTTCTTATAGTGCACTTAGCATCAGTTATTCCTTAACATACATTCATTAATACACTTCACCGAAAGCACTAAGCATCGCAGTGAATACTTATACTAAGGATGATTCAGTACTTAGCCACATAAATATAGGTTAGATTCAACAGATCAAGCACTAAGAATATTATATATCAGATCTAACGTTCATTCATATATCATCAACACAGATCATAACTAGATCTACTTAATCACATCAAGCACTTAGTCAATAAAGAGATAAACACAATAGAGAGAAGCACAAAACCTTATACACATAGTTACCATGGTTCACCCCCACCCTGGGGCTATGTCCACAAAGTCTTTTTTATATTATGTTGGTCAAGCAGTTACAACACAGAGCTTCAATGACCCTTACTTCACATAGGACAGAAGATCTGTGTAGCTTGCTAGATCCTTATTCCTTACTCTTCAGCACAAGGCTAAAAAACATTGCACTTAGCTTTCCGATATCATGCACAGAGCACTCTAAGATACATCCGATCACACAGATCTAGTTACTAGCACTAAGCTCCCAGTTATACATCACATAGATGTACTACATTGCTATCATTCTTCTACTCTTCTCTATTTACATTTCCTATTTATAGATTACAAAATGGGCCTAAACATGGGTAAACCCACGGGCTGACATCCCTTTCTCGTTACATCAACCTAAAACCCTAAAATGGACCCAAAAATAGGTCTTTGTTCCTTACTTTCCACTTCACGTTGCGCTCCTTCCTTGGAAAGTTGTCGCAGTCCCAAAAGTGGTCAAATGTGACCAAGTATTCTTCAAAACTTGGTCAAGGGCCAACAGGCCCCCAACACTCACCTGTGACTCATCCCAAGTCACTCAGGTCTGACCAATTCCACTTTGAATGCCTCGAGCTTGGCTCGAGCAACTTCGACCTGTTTTAGTGCAACATCCTCTTATTCAGTAAATTCCTGGATTACTGTGTCATTGAGTAGTCCTTCCAGGCATTGTTCTGCAGTGATGACACCCTGTTCAAGTTCAGCTCCCTGGATTTCAAGTTCGATGAACATTTAGCATGCCTTCTCTTGGAGTGGTTGCAGTCTTTGAGAGACTTCCATTACTTTACTTTGCAGCGTGTGTACTTGTTGTTGGGCTATGGATTGTTCTGTGAACCTCTTCATTCTTTCGACTTGGGTCATGAACTTTAGCTGCGCTTGTAGCATATCTGTATGTTTCTTTACTTCATGGAGTTGTGCCTCCAATGTCTGCAATTATGGATTCTTTGTGAGGGTTTCATAAGTATGGGCGCTTCTAGTGCTTAGCTTCCTACATTTTGAAGCCAAAGTTTTTAATCGGGCGACTGTGCTTCGAGTAGTGGCCTCTCTTAGATCTCTTATCTCTTGGGGTGTCTCAGGCACGATGTAGAGCTCCAGATATGTGATGCGCTGTTGAAGTTGTTGGATTACTTCTTCCAGTTGGGTCACCTGCTATGGGGGATGATCTTCCATCTTCACTTCTATGATCGTCACAGAGCATAGTGCTTTGTGAACTCATTCCTGTACTTCAAGTTGTTCTGCTATCAACTTGTCCTTGCTCTATTGTAACTGTGGTTTTTTCTCCTCCCACATCACTTGTAAGGAAAGCTTCTCATGTTCTACCTTCCTCTATTGTTCTCCATGTGCACTATGTTCTTGCACCAAAGCCTGGGTGGTTGCACTATGTCTTCTTGAGATCATTGAAGGTGAGCTTCAACTTTCTCGATGATCTGGTGTAACTGAGTGGGCTCATCGCATGTTCCTGATATTTCCATCATTAAGGGTGTTGTAGAAACTACTTGGCTGGACTGGAGTGCCTGTTGCACTTCTTTGAGTTTGCCCATGATCCGGCTGAATAACGCATCCTGCTTTGCTTCTTTCTTTTCTGTGAGCTCTAGTGAAACATCATTTAGTGTGGCAATTAGGAAGTCAAAATCATCCAGGGTAAGGGTAGTTTTAAGCATGGTCCAAGTGGCCTCATTTTTCTTTTTGGATGAGGGCTTTGGTGGGGTAATCTTCCTTTTCTTAGAGGGATCTTCCTCATCCCTAGGCAGAGTAACCTCGCCTTTGCTTTGTTCAACTTATGTTCCCCCTAGTTCTTCATCATCACCTCCCTTTGTAGGTGAGAGTGAAGCAGTCTTCGTGGATGTGTTGTGGATATCTTGAAATAGCACATCCTTCTTAGTCTTGCGTGGTCCCGGTGTATCCGGCATAGCTTCAGGGTTATCTACGTCGGACATCTCTGCGGGGTCTGCTGCAATAAGGAGGTCTGTCGACCAGTCCTTGGTAATCTCCTCCAAGTCATCTTCTCTCAACTTGTAATATGACTGGAGTTGTTGTTTGAGCTCATCTGCCCACGCTATGATGTAGGTGAAGTGACGATCTGTGTTGTATTTCATCAAAGGTCTAAACCTATGAAGTGTGTTGGGTGTAATGAGCAGTGTAGATTGAATGGAATTCTTCAACTGAGTGTAGTAAGCATGGAAGATGGCATTGGACTGCCACTGTTTGTTCATGTTGTTGGAGTACCACAGCATACAAAACTTCACAGCCAGTGGTTCGAAGGGTTCGATCTCTAGAAACATGGCTCCCTCGGGCAGTTCCGACGTGATGAAAGCGATGAGTATGAGCAACCAGCTAAAGTGGAACTCATACCCTTGGTCCTGCGCTTGTCTACAGTCAAGATCTAGCTGATTTATAAGGTATTTTTCCTAGTTCATTTGTAGTCCCTCCACGCACTTCCCTGTGAGGTCAACTACAAATTCGGTCACCTGTGTAGGTCTATTTTTTTGGACTAACTTTCCTGTGATCAACTGGCAACCAAAGCACACTATTACATTCTCAATGGAGGCTACCTTGTAACCTCACATGCATTTCTCCAGATCGCCATATGTGTATTTTATTCGTTGAGTGAGAGCACGATTTGCGATCTTTCCAGGGTACAATTCCTGTGGGTTAGGGCCCTGCATGCTTAGCCCAGTGGTCCGATTGATCAGAATTGGATCCACAGTGATGTGGCGGTCCAACCATAGGTATCCTCCATGGTAGCAAGACAACAATAGTCTAACGCATGCATTTACTTCCTGATGCCTCCCGAAATGTGGAATCTTCATTACGTTGAGGAGGGTTGACTACGCAAGGTTATGGGTCCATTGCTCCGGTACAATATTGGGGTTCTTTCCTTTTGTGATAGTCAAGTACTTGTGCGGGGATATCATACTGTAAACCTTGCAATCTCCAAGGTTAAAATCACTAAATTTCAGCGTGGTGAGCTTCTCCTAGTCAGCATGAACTGCGCACACCCCTTTCGGGAGGTACATCATGACTACAACATAGTCGAAGTCTCTGGGTATAGTGTCTTGATTCATTGTTCCGCTTAATGGTGGGATATATTTAGGCAAGATGCTTGGGATCATCTTCACAATGGCGAAGTCATTTCCAAGCTTAGATTGTCTTTCCAAAGGCAGTCGGGATGGTCTTTCTCGAGTAGTGGAGGGGGAAGTTGGCAGTGCATCCGAGGACGATGCTTGTACACCTATAGAAATTCCACGTTCTGACATGACTCTCTCAGTCATTATATCAATTAGAACTTCTTCAATAATTTTCTCAGTAGCACTGAGCTCGTCCGACATACAAACTTGGTTCAGCTTACTTAGGTGCAAAAGGAATTTAGAGACTACAGTGAATAGTAAGGCAATGATCTCGGGGTTCACACTTAGATTCTCAGTTAGCAAAAAGTATTCTTGGTGCATGGTGTGCTGAGTTAAGTAGGAAATCTCAGCAACGGTTTTCTTGCAACGGACATGGGGCCTTCATTAACTCTGTTCTATTCATTCTGGTGCTATCCAACGGTCTAGTGGTAACCTATAACTTCTTTTTGATCCATTCGGGGTGGTTTTCAAACAAGTATATTGGTTCTAATGGCTATATTTCTTCGTCATGGTGAAGTACTTTATGTTGTTGTTCTGATATCTTGGTGAAGCTCCAATTCTGCAATTCCTCTTACTGTGAAGTGTCCTCTAGAACCTCTTGTAACCTTACAGTATTAGCCCTTTTCTTTCTTAACTTCCTAGCCTTCTTCCCAGTGAGCTTCATCTCAGTAATTATTTTACTATTCTGATGTTTATCTTCTGTGGTCTTAGTTACTTCGTGTTGTTGAAAGTCTTTCCTAGGGTTCCTTGATAATACTTCTTCTGTATCAAAAATAGGTAACTCGATCTTCTGCGAATCCTCAAGTGTTCTCTTAGCTTTGACATTGGATTTGATAATATTGAATATCTATGATATTCTCTTATGTTCTTCAATCAAGTGCATGATCCTTCTGGTCATAAATAATTTTAACTCTTTCTTCTTCCGTTCCAAAAAATTTTCTTCTTCTTTTTCCCCGGCTTGTTCTCTATCAATCCAAGGTTTCCCTATGAGCATGGAAAATAGGGCACTGTCTTCAAAAAATTTAATGATCTCAAATTATTCCTCTATCGAAGTTCCATTGAGAGTCATAGGTATCCAAGCGAGCCTTCTGCATAGGTTTACTAGCTTTCCTCTGAATAAACGTGTTCCTCCTAGGGAAGGGATCATGGCAAGATTTCCTATAGCTTCCCAAGTTCTTTCTGGCATAATGTTCACTTGTGTTTCTTCATCAAGAGTACAATCAATGTCAAAGTCCCCTACTCTTGCTTCGATTTTCTCCTTTTCTTTGACGATCTATGATAGTCTAACATGTCGGTGGTCATTCAAGGTATCTTTCATCTGTAGAAATATATTTTCTGATTATTTCTGGGTTTCTTGTATAATATTGGTCTCTTGATCTCCTTTAGGGTTTGCTTGCTCCATATTCAACTTCTCAAGCCTAGAAATCATTCTAGGGAAATCCAATACTTCATGGTCCATAGCCTTACAACATAGGCAACTAGGTCTTCTCCCAGGGAATTCCTTAGCAAGATGTCCCGGTCTTCTGCAACTATAACAGAGGGTTAATCCTCTCTTTTGTTTAGATGTTCCCCAACTCCTTCTGTAATGTGCACCAGGATCATGGTGACTAGCCTGTAAAAAACTCTTTCTAGTATCTTGCCTCCACTTGTTAGTCCAAACATTCTTTCAATGCATAGGTATAACATATCTATCACTATACTTATCAGATCTATTCATATCAAACTTTCTTTCATCTATTAATGCCCTAGTTTTGAAGCTAGGACAAAATCTATCAAACATACCTAGATCCATTCTTTAGAAATAAAAAATTTCCATTTATCTTACTTCTATAGAGCACAAAGCTTTCATACCTAAGACTTTTAACTATTCTTACCTTTATCAGAGCACAAAGCTTACAGATCTTACCTCTTTTCTGCAGATATGACTTTTTTCTTCGCATATCTGACTTCTTTTCTTCAGATTTGACCTCTTTTCTTCATATCCAACCTCTCTTTCTTGGCATAAATCTTCATAGGTCAAACAGAACACTGCACACTAGGGAAAAAGATCTACGCACATAGCTTATTTTTCACAAGGCTTCTTCTTCTTCAGTTCCCAACAATCACAATTCTAGGTCCTGGAAACAGAACCATTTGTTGGCACAGGGGCAGACCCATGGTTCAACGCTCAAGATCACACCAACAAAACCCTAACTACCGACTCTTTCGGTAACACCTGCGAAGCAGATGAAGTCTCACCTGAGGTAGAGGCAAGGGTGGTTGCAGGACATAGATGTTTGCAACCTTAGCTGGGACACAGATCTTTGATTATCTTTCTTACAACGCACTTAGCATCAGTTATTCCTTCACATACATTCATTAATACACTTCACTGAAAGCACAGAGCATCGTAGTGAATACTTATACTAAGGATGATTCAATACTTAGCCACAAAAATATAGGTTAGATTCAACAGATCAAGCACTAAGCATCTTATATATCAGATCTAATGTTCATTCATATATCATCAGCACATAGCATAACTAGATCTACTTAATCACATCAATCACTTAGCCAAGAAAGAGATAAACACATTAGAGTGAAGCACAAAGAACTACACACATAGTTACCATGGTTCAGCCCCACCCTAGGGCTATGTCCAAAAAAGTCTTCTTTATATTATCTTGGTCAAGAAGTTACAACACAGAGCTTCAATGACACTTACTTTGCACATGACAGAATATCTACGTAGCTCGCTAGATATTTCTTCCTTACTCTTCATCACAAGGCTACAACAAACTGCACTTAGCTTTTCGATCTCATGCACAGAGCACTCTAAGATACATCCGATCACACAGATCCAGTTACTATCACTAAGCTCTCAGTTATACATCACATAGATGTACTACATTACTATCATTCTTCTACTCTCCTCTATTTACATTGCCTAAAATGGGCCTAAACGTGGGTAAACCCATGGGCCAACATCCCTTTCCCATTACATCAACCGAAAACCCTAAAATGGACCCAAAAATAGGTCTTGCTTCCTTACTTTTCGCTTCGTGTTGTGCTCCTTCCTTGGCAAGCTGTCGCAGTCCCAAAAGTGGTCAAATATGACCAAGTATTCTTCAAAACTTGGTCAAGGGCCAACAATTTAGATCAGGATTTCTTCTGGCAAACAATCTGCACTGATATTTACATTTTCAATCTTGTCAGGGGTATGAGAGATATTGATCGTGACGGTAGGAGAAATACTTTCCATGTTTCCTTTGTAATAAGTGTCATGCGTATCAAGCTATGGGAGAAACTAAGAGCGGTAATGCATATCATCCCAAGGTTTGTCGAAACCACTCATGGCTTCGATGATATATTCTTCCGAAGGAAAAGTCTCATCGAGGAAATCATGCGAACAAGACAACGAAGTGGCCCACACGAGCCTAAGAATGAGATCCTCCTTGTCCGTCGGCAAGGGAACATGATCAATATCGATGGAAGAGTCAAGAAAAACTTGATACGCAATCTTTGTTGCTGATAGTAGCATGGCCATTCCAGCATGCAACTAACCTTCACAAGATGAAGTCAGGGAAGGTAGGGTCCACGGATCACTAAAATAAGAAGTGCAGAAAGGAATGGACCTCCCAGTTGAAACGGGCCTACTAGACATGGCATAAACATAATGTCTCAGTGTCACAAAGTTGAAAGTACTCATAAGGGAAGAATGCATTCCGACACTGATATTCTCAGTTGTCGGCTGAGAATTCTCGATCACGGGGATCGACGGTCCAACAGATGCATTAGGACTAGAGCACACAAAGGATAATTGGTTGATCATCATCATCATGATATTCCCTTCATGAGGAAAACAAAGATGCGGAAGCCAAACAATATGACAACGACCATAGAATAGGTCCAATTGCATCCTAGTAACAAGTTATAATCAAGAGGTGCATTAAATACCTCTACCTCCACCTCTACCGTCTTCCCACCTAACTAGACCGGAAAGGCAGGGAGAATACCGTGAGGGCGGAAGGAATGACCATCAAAAGCAGTCAACATGTTCGATGACTTGGAAAGAGTTGGAGAACCAATAACTTTCCAACATATCAGGGACATCACACACGTACCAACACCTTCATCAATGACCACACGTTTGATGGTATACTTTAAGTACTCCACATGGATTTGGAAATCCACATGGTAAAGCAAGCGAGGCTTCACATCTATGACGTCAAACTTGATAAATTATGAGCCACTGGGTTCTAGAGATCCTAAATCAGATAGAAATACATTCCTCTGTGATGGACACGTCTGGAGTACCTCCAAAGTTGACATCACACAAGGGGTTTGAACTAGGTCCTCTAAAATAGAGTAGTTCTAGGCGGCTCTAGCATTAGAATTATGGGTAGAGAACTTGAGTACTCCTTCTGAAATACGAGGCAGTGGCTCTAGTTTTTCAATATGTAAATTCATCTCTGGAGGAGTAGGAGGCGATTCTAAACCAAGAATAGCTTGTGAAGAGCTATAATATCAATATCGAGTGGCTACATTAAATTTCACATTGACCATATTGATACATAAACGATCGTCATCTTTCAACTGCTGGTTTTGACTCCCAACAGCCGCATTTCTGGTGTTTGAGGAGCTCAAGGCCATGTGTTGATTATGTGGGAATGGATTCGTTAACATGACGGGTGATTGAGATAATAGCCTCACATCTTCTGCAAATTTGGGGCATAAATGGGTAAGGTGATCATCTGTGAAAAGATTACAAGGAAACTTCACCTTATGTCTTTCTCGTTTTCCCTCTCCAACATTATTACCCATCTTCTCATTATTACCATTGTCTTTGGGTTTATTACCATTCTTCCCACCCTTACGGTTATTACCTCCTTTCTTCTTATTCCCGCCTGGTTGTTGGTTACCATTTGGGTTGGCCAACGATTGCATGGACTGTACATCCATTGACTGAGTGGGGTTGGAAGACACAGACGAAGCTGGTCCTCCTTGTTATCACTGAAATTTCGTCCGCACATGGCGACAAGAACTCAACATCGTCAAACAGTAATGAAGTCATTCATGGCGCTGAATTAATTTCACAACATTCCAAAAAGGTCAAAAACTATACAAAGTAACTAAAAAATTGAAGAGCGCTTTACAAAAGTTGGGTGCGCACGCACATGTGCGGAACAGGAACGTACCATGCGTGCATGCGTGCACGATGCGCGGCCGTTGGCGCAATAACCTGCGCACCTGCTAAACGACACATTTATTGAATTGGTCCCAACCACTTATGGATCAGCTCCCAAGCTGATTTGACCCTCAAATCTGAGCTGAATCTGCATGGTAGGCTGGTCAAAGATCTAATGAAGCCCTAAAGAGCCTCTTTTCACACTACAAAGGAGTTACATAATCACCCAATGCAATGCTATAAAAAGCCATGAAGAAACCTCATTTTCTCAAGGAATTTCATGTAATGTTATGCTGCTTAGATTGTTTTAAGGACTCACTCCTTGACAATAACAAATTAGCACCATTTCATTGAGCAATCCACCTCTCCATTGAGTGGATTTGCAAAGGAGTTCTTTCATCACCATTTTCATTTTTCTTATTGTAAGGAGAGCAAGTTTGTGAGGGCCCAAGAGCCTTCCTTTGGAGGAAGAAGGGACTCATAGTCCCCTTTCTTCATTGTGCTTTGATTTCATCAATAGATCAGCCCAAAAACATTGGTGATATTGGTCTTTTTGTGTTTGTTATTTCTTTATCCATATTGTTATCACTCCAAGAAACCCTTTGTAGTTGCAGACCAAAGGTGCTTGGTAACTTAAGAATAATGGTTTTTTATGTATTTGGGACAATGGGGTCTTCAATGGTTTGTATAAGAAACAACTCATCACACATTCAAAGATAAAGTGCTTTCAGTAAACAATAACCAGATCCAATAATTGAAATAGAGTATGGAGAAAACTATTCTTGATTTGCCAATACTAGTGAAAGTAGGGCCTAATACAAGATAGCAAGGAATCCTCTAATTTCAAGCCTATGAGTTCAACAAAGAGATAACAGTCTTTATGAACTAAAATAAACTGAAATTAAAGTACAGAGAATGAAATATGAACAATTCTGGTATTGGAAATGAAAGGAAACTCCACTTTATTTATGTAAAAAGAGTCTATACATTAGCATGAAAATGTTTCCCAATTTGAACCCTTGTTTCATATCAAAAACAAGCATCTATAGCCTCTTACAAACAGTTATACAGATCCTAAAAACATGGATCTGTATTTAATAAAGACAACTCAATTCTATTTAAACAACTTAAAAATAAAGTCTTTAACAACTAAACTTAATAGTCGAACTGTCTTCAATCTCCAAAATCGCCATCTGCATCCTTCAACTCCTGGTATCTGCAATGTGGTGAAAAATAGCAAGACACCTGTCTTTGACTGTTGGATTTCCCGACGTTTATGATCGATTTTTGAGGAAATGGTTTTGCATGTGTTCCCAAAATTCTCTCAAATCCCTAATGCTGAACCTTTTGCATGCGATCTGATATCCCACTGATACACTGTAGCTCGCTCAAAACCCGTTTGGAATGAACTGTCGTGTCATTGGATTCAAAATTACTTTTCTAGCTTTCAACAACGCACTCGTTTAATTTTTTGCGAGTTAGCTGTTGAAATCCGTCACTTTCCACAGGTAACGGGTCATAAAATAATAGCTTTGCGCTGTTGAAAGTCCGGATTGTGCTTAAAATGAGTTTTCGCATCCAAAATTTGATTTCAACAAAACTCAGTGAGTCTCCGATTTCTCACCTTGCATATTAACGACAACTTGAGCGAGTACCTTCAGATCTGGATGGGTTTTTTGGCTCAGTTTTTGTTTCAACCTCCTTATCTGCCTTTTGAGACATTTGGCAAGCCACCACAAGTTGTTGTAGTATTTGGTGAGATTTTTCTTCCTCTTCTTCTCTCTAACACTTTCTTTAGCCAATCTTTCAAACGTAGCATTGGTCTTGGCGAAATTATTAGATAACTTCTTATACCTTTCTTTAATCACCTGCTCCAAGACCTCTTGCTGGGAAATTACCTCCTTGAGATGCTTGATCTTCTGAGACTTTTGATTTGGGGTTTTTTGATGATTCTCCCTGTTCTTTCTAATTGAAGGTTTCATAGTTCTGTGCACACTCAGCTGACTGCTCAGGACTCTTGGTGACAGGGCATTGATCTTGCTTCTCTGATTCTGAATCTGAATAGGGAAATTTTAATATATTCTTCCCTGTACTCTGCTTTGTAGGATGCTCTGTATTCTGCTCTGTGGTCTTCTCTGTGTTTTGCTCAAAATTTAACCTTTTCTTTGACCTGAGGGGCTTTACTCCAGAAATTTTGTCCTCTGTAGGTCCTGGCAGGGTCCTTCTTTTTCTTGAACTGCTTTGAGGAGAGGATTTTTTCTTTGAACTCTTCACCTGTTCATTTGCAATCTGGTTCTGTGTTTCAAAACCTTCCCAGAATAGGAAATTTTCCCAGCTCCTTCCCTGTTGTTTCAATTCCTCCATGATAATCAATTTTATGAGGCCGAAGTGACACAGAGTAGTTTTCATGCTCAAGGGTTGAGCTCTAATCTTCTTGCAAACCTTAGTCAAACTTTTATGTAGGAAACAAGGCAAATTAAGAGGGTCTTGCCTGTGAAATGATCCAGTAGTTTGAAGTGGTACATCATTAGTTTATCATATCTTCCCTCCGAGGTAATGTACAATTGGATACCTTTGAACAATTCCTTCCATTCTTCGTCTAGGTAAGAAACTAGCATACCCTTTTTCCATGCTTTGTGCCTGTACCCCTCTTTCAGATAAACTCTGAAATCCAAATTTTTGGGAGCAGTGATTTTAAACCAGCTCTGACTGGTTCTTGGTAAACTTGTAGCTGCGGCAATGACAGCCTCATCCACTCTAATTTCCACAGACCCGGCGCGAGATTTATTGCCATTGAAAGTCTTGGCAAAGGCTTCTGTTGTAGCCTGGTGGTAACCAACTTGCAATATTTTAACGAACTCAATACACCTTGCATTCGAAAAATCTTCTGGACTTCGGGATGTGTTTGTAAAAAGGACAGGTTATCCAACTCTCTCTTGAGTAGAGCACCACTACATTTTCTCACCATTCTGTAGCTCGAAAATCCCGACAATTTGTAACCCCTACAACTGCCAGTCGAGTCGAGGTTCTGCGCTGTTGAAAGCAGTTCGGGCTTCGGCTCTGTTTGAAACAAATGAAACTTCAACAGACTTCCTGGCACAATGTGTGATATGAAAACCACAATTCGATTTGATATTGTCAGGTTGGCGGTACCTCCTCTGTACCTGCACTACTGAACTCGAACTTGCCATCCCAGATGCCATGAGTGTTGAGCGTGAGTTTCTGAGCCGAATTCACATCACAATCCTATTCTGGCGTGCAATATTGAGTTTCCATCATTACCCACTCTCATCAGTGCATGATTTGGATTTTCCTGACGTGGGATGATCATATCATCATTACCTTCAGACGTGGATATCACGCACGTGATTCCCGCTTTCTTCAACAACGACCCGTGGAAAACGCCTCTGTCAGTTGTTCATACTTGCCACTTACGCCAGCGTGTGATCCTGTGGAAAACCCCTGTTAGATGTCGAAAGTCTTGACTTTCAACAGCGTGCGACCTTGTGAAAACAGCTCCATAGCTGTGGAAAGTATGCACTTTCAACAACGCACCTCTTTGTAGAAAGCACTGCTTAGCTATGGAAAGCATGCACTTTCAACAGCGCACGACCTATGAAACTGATCCTTGCACATTTGAAATCCGCCACTTTCAACAGTGCAAATACTTATGGAAAGTGCTCCTTAGCTGCTGAAAGTTGCCACTTTCCACAATGCACATTCAACTTTTGGACACACATTAGCTGTGGAAAGTGGATAATGTAAAATTTTGAAAAGAAGACTTTATGGGTAAAATTAGTTTCTAAGACAAAACCAAAACCTAATTTTTTGCAGTTATAAAAACTAAAGAATAACTTGAGGACACTATCGATAGCCATGCTATCCACTACAAAATTCAACCCAAAGGATGGTTTCATTTTGGGAGTTAACATTTGGCTCCAACTGGGATGGGCATCTCCCCGTGAGGTGACCAAGAACCTAGCTAGACTCAGTAGCCTTATTGCAATTTGAAACAGACATTTGAAAAATAGTTGCTAGTACCATTAGGCATGGAGTTATTTGAATGACAGAAATAAAGAAAACAGAACTGAAAAAGAAAATATGTACAAGAAGAACCTAGCTTCAAAGGAAGCCTTATGAGAAATAGATCTTCAGGAAGCGCCCATTGAAAGGGCCCCCTAATACTGGCTCGCCTGAAAGAGTTTGGATAACAAAGGTATTGTTCTCCTGCACTGCTGTTATGACAAAAGGACCTGTCCAAAGAGCCTCAAATTTTTTGTGTTTCCCTTTCTCCTGCCTTGCTGCATCCCACTTTAAGACCAAATCTCATGTTTTGAAGACATCTGATTTGACTTTCTTGTGGAAAGTTTGCTTGATCTTTTCCTGATGCAATTCAGTTTTTTCCAAGAGATGCTCTCTATCTTGCTACAGTTCTACCAAATTATGGATCCTCCTAATCAAATCATTTGATTCAGAATAAGTTTCTTGTAAGAATTTAGCAATCGGTAATGCAAGTTGAACAGGAAATATGGCCTCAGTACCATATACCAAATTGAAAGGAGATGTACCAATTGATTTCTTACATGTTACCCTGTCATCCCACAAGGAAAACTTCAGTTTGGAATCCCAACCTCTGGCATTTTGTTCAAGCAACTTCTTTATGATTCTGACTAAACTCTTGTTTGATGACTCAACTAAACCATTCCCTTGCGGATAGTAGGCTGTGGAATGTAATAGCTGAATTCCCAGCTCTTCACACAATTTCACCAAGTGTTTATCTTTGAATGCAGCAACATTATCTGTGACCAGTCTCTTAGGGTAGCCAAATCTGGCAAATATGTTCTCCTGCAGAAAGTTTATGATGACCGTGTGATTGGCATTCCGGGTGGGAATAGCCTCAACCCACTTTGTAAAGTAATCGGTAGCAACCAGGATCCACCAATGCTGACCACTAGAAGGTGGATGAATCTCACCTATGAGGTCAAGGCCCCACTGCTAGAAAGGCCCTGTGACCACTATAGGTTTGAGAGGAAGGGACTTCAGTTGTTGTTTACCTTCAAATCTTTGACATTTGTCACATGTTTTCACAAACTCATATACATCTGAAAATAAGGATGGCCAATAGTAACCAGATCTTAAGATTTTGTGTGTTGTGGTTTTCCAATAGTGATGTCCTCCGCATTCACTATTGTGAAGTTCACACATGAATTTAGCTTCCTCTTCTTGATTTACACACCTCAATAACAAACCAATGGATTCTTCCAGAACAACAAATTATCATTGATGTAGAAGTTTATAGCTCTGAGCTTCAAAGCCCTTCTTTGAGTCTTTGTCAAATCTGATGGGACTGATAAAGTCTGCAGAAAATGAATGATATGGCTGTACCACTTGCAATCAGCTAGATGAGATGAAACCTGCATTCCCTCACTTCTTTGTTCTCTGAAGATGGAACATTTTCTGCATCAATACTCATCAGATTTATGTCAAGCAACCTGCAATTCTCCTCTGCCAGGAGTTTGGCAAGACCCTGGCCTTTCACTAGATTTGCTGGTTTGATTTCAACATCGAACTCAATCAATCTGGCTATCCACTTACTCCTTTTGCCATCAATTTCAGGTTGGACAAGAACATCTTTAACTGAACTGGAGGGAACAAAAGCTATTACCTTTGCCTGAAGAATGTATACCCTGAAAGCTTTCAGTGACTTGACAAGTTCATATGATTGTTTTTCCAACAACTCATACTTTACCTCTGCATCCCTCAAGACCTTACTAAAGAAGGAAACCGACTGCTCTTGGTCATCAACATTCTTCTGCAAGAGTACTGCTACGATCGTATCATTGGAAGCGAATGAAAAAATGTAAAATACCTTGGAAAAATTGGGGCTGATCAACACAGGGGTTGTTGTGATAGCTTCCTTGATGGCATTGAATGAATGTCTGGCTGCTTCAGTCCACTTTACCTCAGAGTCTTTCCTCAACATAGCAGTGATATTCTTTGTGAGTTCAGCAAAATTCACTATGAATCTTCTGACAAAATTAATAGTCCCAAGGAAAGACTGAATGTCTTTCTTTGATCTAGGAAGAGACAGATTTTTAATTGCTTCTACCCTCTTTGGGTCAATCTTAACCCCATCAGCTAAAACAATATGCCCAAGTAGTTTTCCCTCCTTAAGTGCAAAATTTGATTTTTTCGGATTAAGAGAGATGCCATACCTTCGACATTTCAGAAATGTACTTCTTAAGTGTTGCAAATGAAGTTCGTGGCTGCTTGAGAAAATAGTGATATCATCGAGATAAATCAGGACAAATTTATCTTTCTCCCCAACGAAAGCAATGTCCATTTCCCTTTGGAATGTTTCCCCTGCATTCATCAATCCAAAGGGCATCTTCTCATACATAAACGTACCCCATGGAGTGGTAAAGGCAGTTTTTTCTTTGTCTTCCGGATGGACAACAATCTGATTGTATCCGGAAAACCCATCAATAAAGGACATTACCTTTGATCCTAACACCTTCTGCAACATATGCTCCATTTTAGGCAGAGGGTAGTTGTCTTTCCTAGAGCATTTGTTCAAATTTCTGAAGTCGACGCAGAGTCTGATCTCCCCATTCTTCTTCCTAACCAGCACAAGATTAGCAATCCATTCTGAATACCTGAGAGGAATGATAATGCAGGCGTCCAACAGTTTCTTAATTTCTCTTTCCATTGTGGGAAGCAACAAAAACCTGAGAGGAATGATAATGCAGGCATCCAACAGTTTCTTAATTTCTCTTTCCATTGTGGGAAGCAACAAAGGGTTAAAGGATCTAAGCTTCTGCCTGAATGGTTTGGTGTCTTTATTCAAGGGAATTTTATGTTGAATCACCTCTGTATCAAAGGTCTTTAAATCATCATACTGCCAAGCAAAGATGTCTGCAAATTCCTTCAGCAATTCTCCATAATCAGCCTTTTGTTTTTCAGTCTAATGTGAGGCCAAGTTGACATGTTTGGGATCTTGTTCACTGGCCACATTATATTGAAAAACATCTGACTCTTTTTCTTCACTTTGCAATTTGACAGCCACATCATTTTTATCGAACAACCTTTCCAACGGGACCAAACCTTTAGGAAGTCTGTTGATGGACAGCTGAACTATTTCATGAGATGCAATTTTTCTCTTGGGCTTTGGCTGCTCAAATTCATTGTCATGTTTGTTCTCCTGATCAATCTGCAGATCTGCAAACTCATCTATCACTGCAAGGAATCGGGTGAGTTCAGCATCGTCCTCAAAAAATTTCCAGAATTTTACATTATCAGGAAGAGAGGGCCTATATTTAACTTGAATTTCGTAAGACAATTTATGAGGAAGAGGAGGTATGAATGCACAAGCGAACACAACCAATGAATCAACCAATTCATTCATGGCTCTAGGTACAAATGAAATCTTAAAATCTGCAAAATCACTAATTGCCTTCAGTACTTCATCTCTGTATGCCTTCAGCCTGACATGCTTGTCTTGAAAGGAATTATTCACCTGCTGAATAATCAAATCTGCATCTCCAAACACCTACAATTTCTCAATGCCCTTCTCCTTTGTTGCGTTCAGCCCCAAAAGTAGTGCTTCATACTCAGCAATGTTATTAGTCACTTTAAAGTCAAGTTTAAAGGACAAATGAGAAGTTTTCTTAGAGGGAGAAATGAATACCACTCCCGCTCCAGCTGAGTCCTTAGTGCAAGTACCATCAAAGAACATGGTCCAGAGATCATCCTCTGTTGTTTCTGTGGGCTGAACTGTGATCTGATCTGTGGGTTTTCTGAGCAGCAATGTATTAGGCAGTGAATCATCAATTTGCAAGATACAAGATCCCATATCTGTGTTGAATGCATAAATAGGATGATTGGATGGATTCTTCTCATCACTGATCACATATGCCAACTGAGATTCCTTGTAAAGTCTTCTATTCACCCCTCCGAAAACAGGGATAGTAGTGTAAGAGAGATCCATTTGAAGAGTGCCACCTAGTCTCTTCATCCACGATCTTGATAGAAGGCAACCAAATTTTGGGGGTATGTCAGCCACCACTATGTCCATCACCATTGTCTTCATTGATGCTTGGGTCAAGGTTACAGCCAAATCCTTAATCATCCCAAGGCATTTGACTTTTCGAGAATCAAAGGAGAAAAGGTCATGATAAGGCTTGGTGATCTCCAGCCCAAGCTCATCCATGACAGCTTTTGGCATCAAGTTGTGTGAAGCACAGGAGTCCAACAAACAATTGTGCAGTGTTTTTTCATGAATATTTAAAGAGATGTAGAAGGGAGGACAACTTTCATCTCTGTCTTCTACCATTTGGCCCAGAGTGATGGTTGGCTTATCATCATAAATGTTGAGGATATTAGTAGAATGAGATACAGACTGGGGATCTAAAGTTTTGAGGATATCCTTTTTAAACATCTCATTTTTCATCAGCTCAACAAGAGGAATAGGAATCTTAATCTTTTGTATTTCAGCCTCAAAATTAAAAGAATATGGAACCTTATCAGCAGTTTTATCAGAAATGTTTACCTAACTTGAAGGGGCTTCCTGATTCTTTTGTTGTTCAACAGGAGGCTGACTCTCTGGAGTTTGATGGTTGAAAGGGGCAACAATCTTCTTGGGAGGAGATGATGCTTTCACCTTTGAAGACTTTGCTAGCTGATCTTCTGATGTATGGTCTTTTTGGTTGACAGGGGCAACAATCTTTTCAGGAGAGGTTGATGCATCTACTTGAGCAGCATTAGATTTAGATCGGAGGTTGTATCTGTTCTTATCCTCTGCTGTGAAAATTCCATCACCAAGGAGATCATCTTCTATCTGTTGAGTCATTAATGATTCCTCATAATCTTGTTGTGTTAGATAATACTTCCCTGTCTCTTCTCCAACACAATGAATGTCTCCTTCCCCATCCTCTTGATCTTCGCCATTGTCTTCATCCATCACTACATTCTGAAGAGGGACTTTTATCCTCTGATCTTCATTAGAATTCCTATCTCTTTTCAGAATCTGAGTTTGTGGATTATTCCTTCTGTAGGGAAAATCATTTGGATTTCTGGGGGAAAAAGCATTTGGCTCTTTTTCCCTTGCTGGTTGCTGATTCTGCACCTTCAACTTTGACATTTCAGATGTTAGACTGTCCAACATCTTAGCCATCTTTTCCATTTTGCTGTTAGAAGAAGAAGAGGACTCGACAACAGACTTCTTCCTCTCAGCCCTTCCCTTAAGCTTCTGAGATGCTGTGATGTTTGACTCAACTTCGAGGGCGACATCTTGCATTAAAGAAAACGTGGTTGATCATCTTTCTCTAAGGATAAGACAAAAATCTGAATCAAAGGCAGCAGAAAATGTGATCTTTGCCGATGCATCACTTGGTTTAATCTCTACAGGGATCTTACCAAACATTTTATTAAATCTCTTGATAAAATCTGAGACCGACTCTCCATCCTCCCTCTTCAAATTTCCAAACTCAGAAATGTAGTACAACAGATCCCTTATTTCTCCCCAATGCTTCAAGAATATCTCATCTAATTGTTCAATGCCAGTGATTGAATTTGCTGGTATCTCTTTGAACCACTTTCGGGCTTGGCCATCCAAACTCTGAACGAAAACTCTAGTCCACACATCTTCTTCTGAGATATTGATATTTTCAGCATAAGCATAAAATGCTTCAATATGTTCTTCAACAGTATACTCTCCTACTCCTGTAAATTTTGGCATGTATTTCTGATAGTCACCGATTGGCATGGTAGACAAAGGATTTGGCAATACAAGTGGGGCATATTTGTTTGCCAAGATTTGTTCCATTCTGGTCAAAGGGGCAGCCATGACAGTCTTGGTGATTGATACAGAAGAGGAACTTGCAGGAGATGCTAGAGGAGATGAGGAACACGTAGAAGATGATGGAGGAGATGAATTTCCTGAGTTAGAATAGAATGGCTGTCTTACTTCACCCTGAGAAGAAGTTTCAAAAGTAGGTGGGAAATAAGAGGCTTTATAAAAGTGACTGAGCAACAAGGATAGATTTTCTTCTCCTTTAGAGGACAGATCATGGAGGATGTCTTCAAGAACAGGCAGATTAGTGTGAGTGTATAAGACACCTTTCGAAGGCTTGATGGGTGATGAATCAAAAGAAGATGAAGAAGAATTTTTTATCTGTCGGGAGGATTCTGTATTCACTTCTTTTGGATGGGATGCAATGTCAATCTCCAGAATAGAATCAGTAATAATAGAAGAAAATGAAGGTTCTTCTACCTTAGAAACTTGAGATGAACTTTCAATTTCCTGGGAATTTTGAGTTTCAGCAGGGGATTCAACCAAAGAATTTTTAGATATGGAAGGATGAGTGTCAGTTTGAATACCTGAATCAATTGCACTTGCAGATCTGGAAGCCTGTCTTTGTAAATCTTTGCCCTTGCTGATGATCTTCTCTGGATCAGGAATTGATGTTGTCAATGGGCCTTCTAGGTTCACCCTGGTGTGAGCTCTTTTAGGAGCCACCTCATTTCAATGGAGTTGCCAGATAGAAAATGTACAACCTGATAGTGTCTACTTCTTGTCTATCATCAAGAACTAGATCTATGTCGTCTCCCAGAGAAGCTGAGCTTCGATCTCCTCTATGTCGTCTCCCCGGCAACGGCGCCAATTTGTTATCACTCCAAGAAATCCTTTGTAGTTGCAAACCAAAGGTGCTTGGTAAATTAAGAATAATGGTTTTTATGTATTTGGGACAATGGGGTCTTCAATGGTTTGTATAAGAAACAACTCATCACACATTCAAAGATAAAGTTCTTTCAGTAAACAATAACCAGATCCAATAATTAAAATAGAGTATGGAGAAAACTATTCTCGATTTGCCAATACTAGTGAAAGTAGGGCCTAATACAAGATAGCAAGGAATCCTGTAATTTCAAGCCTATGAGTTCAACAAAGAGATAATAGTCTTTATGAACTAAAATAAACTGAAATTAAAGTACAAAGAATGAAATATGAACAATTCTGGTATTGGAAATGAAAGGAAACTCCACTTTATTTATGTAAAAAGAGTCTATACATTAGCATGAAAATGTTTCCCAATTTGAACCCTTGTTTCATATCAAAAACAGGCATGTATAGCCTCTTACAAACAGTTATATAGATCCTAAAAAAATGGATCTGTATTTAATAAAGACAACTCAATTCTATTTAAACAACTTAAAAATAAAGTCTTTAACAACTAAACTTAATAGTCGAACTGTCTTCAATCTCCAAAATTGCCATCTGCATCCTTCAGCTCCTGGTATCTGCAATGTGGTGAAAAATAGCAGGACACCTGTATTTGACTGTTGGATTTCCCAACGTTTATGATCGATTTTTGAGGAAATGGTTTTGCATGTGTTCCCAAAATTCTCTCGAATCCCTGATGTTGAACCTTTTGCATGCGATCTGAGAGCCCACTGATACACTGGAGCTCGCTCAAAACCCGTTTGGAATGAAGTGTCATGTCATTGGTTTCAAAATTACTTTTCCAGCTTTCAACAACGCACTCGTTTAATTTTTTGTGAGTTAGCTATTGAAAGTCGTCACTTTCCACAGCTAACGAGTCATAAAATAATAGCTTTGCACTCTTGAAAGTCCCGATTGTGCTTAAGATGAGTTTTCGCATCCAAAATTTGATTTCAACAAAACTCAATGAGTCTCCGATTTCTCACCTTGCATATTAACGACAACTTGAGCGAGTACCTTCAGATCTGGATGGGTTTTTTGGCTCAGTTTGTGTTTCAACCTCCTTATCTGCCTTTTGAGACATTTGGCAAGCCACCACAAGCTGTTGTAGTCTTTGATGAGATTTTTCTTCCTCTTCTTCTCTCTAACACTTTCTTTAGCCAATCTTTCAAACGCAGCATTGGTCTTGGTGAAATTATCAGATAACTTCTTATACCTTTCTTTAATCACCCGCTCCAAGACCTCTTGCTGGGAAATTACCTCCTTGAGATGCTTGATCTTCTGAGACTTCTTTGATTTGGAGTTTTTTGATGATTCTCCCTGTTCTGTCTGATTGAAGGTTTCATAGTTCTGTGCACACTCAGCTAACTACTCAAGACTCTTGGTGACAGGGCATTGATCTTGCTGCTCTGATTCTGAATCTGAATAGGGCAAGTTTAATATATTCTTCCATGTACTCTACTTTGTAGGATGCTCTGTATTATGCTCTATGGTCTACTCTATGTTCTGCTCAAAATTTAACCTTTTCTTTGACCTGAGGGGATTTACTCTAGAAATTCTGTCCTCTGTAGGTCCTGGCAAGGTCCTTCTTTTTCTTGAACTACTTTGAGGAGAGGATTGTTTCTTTGAACTCTTCACCTATTCATTTGCAATCTGGTTCTATGTTTCAAAACCATCCCAGAATAGGAAATGTTCCCAGCTCCTTCCCTGTTGTTTCAATTCCTCCATGATAATCAATTTTATGAGGCCGAAGTGACACAGAGTAGTTTTCGTGCTCAAGGGTTGAGCTCTAATATTCTTGTAAACCTTAGTCAAACTTTTATGTAGGAAATAAGGTAAATTAAGAGGGGTCTTGCCTGTGAAATGATCCAGTAGTTTGAAGTGGTACATCATTAGTTTATCATATCTTCCCTCCGAGGTAATGTACAATTGGATACCTTTGAACAATTCCTGCCATTCTTCATCTAGGTAAGAAACTAGCATACCCTTTTTCCAAGCTTTGTGCCTGTACCCCTCTTTCAGATAAACTCTGAAATCCAAATTTTTGGGAGCAGTGGTTTTAAACCAGCTTTGACCAGTTCTTCGTAAACTTGTAGCTGTGGCAATGACAGTCTCATCCACTCTAATTTACACAGACCCGACGCGAGATTTATTGCCATCGAAAGTCTTGGCAAAGGCTTCTGTTGTAGCCTGGTGGCAACCAACTTGCAATCTTTCAACAAAATCAATACACCCTACATTTGAAAAATGCTTCTGGACTTCGGGATGTGTTTGTAAAAAGGACAGGTTATCCAACTCTCTCTTGAGTAGAGCACCACTACATTTTCTCACCTTTTTGTAGCTCAAAAATCCCGACAATTTGTAACCCCTACAACTGCTAGTCGAGCCGAGGTTCTGCGCTGTTGAAAGCAGTTCGGGCTTCGGCTCTATTTGAAACAAATGAAACTTCAACAGACTTCCTGGCACAATGTGTGATATGAAAACTACAATTCAATTTGATATTGTCAGACCGACGGTACCTCCTTTGTACCTGCACTACTGAACTTGAACTTGCCATCCCGGATGCTATGAGTGTTGAGCGTGAGTTTCTGAGCCGAAATCACATCACAATCCTATTCTGGCGTGAAATATTGAGTTTCCATCATTACCAACTCTCATCAGCGCATGATTTGGATTTTCCTGACGTGGGATGATCATATCATCATTACCTTCAGACGTGGATATCAAGCACGTGATTCCCGCTTTCTTCAGCAATGGCCCGTGGAAAACACCTCTATCAGTTGTTCATACTTGCCACTTACACCAGCGCGTGACCCTGTGGAAAACCCCTGTTAGCTGTCGAAAGTCTTGACTTTCAACAACGCGCGACCTTATGAAAACCGCTCCATAGCTGCGGAAAGTATGCACTTTCAACAGCGCACCGCTTTGTAGAAAGCACTACTTAGCTGCGGAAAGCATGCACTTTCAACAACGCATGACCCGTGAAACTGATCCTTGCACATTTGAAATCTGCCACTTTCAACAGCGCAAAGACTTATGGAAAGAGCTCCTTAGCTGCTGAAAGTCGCCACTTTCCACAGCGCACATTCAACTTTTGGACACACATTAGCTGTGGAAAGTGGATAATGTAAAATTTTGAAAAGAAGACTTTATGGGTCAAATTATTTTCTAAGACAAAACCAAAACCTAATTTTTTGCAGCTATAAAAACTAAAGAATAACTTGAGGACACTACCGATAGCCATGCTATCCACTACAAAATTCAACCCAAAGGACGGTTTCATTTTGGGATTTAACACATATGCTTATGATTTTAGTTTGTATTAGTTTAATTCTTGCTTATACTTTTGTTTTTCTTTCTCTAACTCTTTCCTCTACAGCTGTCATGCTCAGCAAGACCCAACTGGGCATGTAAGCACCTCTTATTTTCTCACCAAGGTGACAAAAAGGATGAAAATAGATTGGCGACCATACTGGGGAGAAGGTATCAATTCCTCCCTCATTTGGGTTTATTTTGCTTTCATTTTAGTTTGTTTAACTTGCAGGTGCACAAACCGGTCTCTGTCGACCTGCTAACCAGTCAATTCACAGGAGAATTGAGAGAAATCCATTCGGATTTTCTTTCTCGGCCATTTGTCATAGGTGCGCGGGTATTCCACCCCAAAGACATGCATCGTGCATGCATGCGCTTTTGTAGCAGCCATTCTCTGCACGCATGCGCATTTGGTTTCAACTTTGCTCGCGTGCCTGCGCTTTGTGCACCTCTGTCTACACTAGGGGCCGCGCATTTGATTAAAATTTCTCATTGTAAGTTGTTGGGATGTGGGGAAGGTATTTTTCCTTCTTAAGGATGATGTTATGCATGCTCTAAATACTGCACCACACTTAGTCCCCTCACCATATAAAGGGGTTAGTCTAACATACATAGGCACTTAGGAGGATAAAAATCAATTTCCCTTCTTTTCTTTTAGCCACGTGGATGGCTTGTTTTGACTAATAATCTAAGTTGGACAATCATACTTAATCACATCTAACTCACATTTGGGACTAGAAGTTGAAGTAACAATCGTTGAGTGTGCTCTTCTCTCGCGCGTTCAAGCGATCTTGAGAATCAGAAAGAGGTTGTAAAACAATTTCATCTCCCTTAAACAAATTTAAAAACCTTTAGGAGAGGACAACGGCCCTTTTCGGGACCCCTCTTAGTTTCATTTTTCAAACACATTTTAAACTTGTAACGGGCCCATACATGCCCACATGATGCAAAGATAGAATAGTGGTTGGAATTTTGCTTTCTTAGATCAAAACACTAGGAGAGTTTAAAGGTGGTAACGGGCCCATACATGCCCACATGTTCAATCTAGGATAGTTTCATGCTTTTTCTAGATTACATAATCATAGGGAGATAAAGGATAGTAATGGACCCACATGTCCACATGCTAGATTCCTAGGGATTTTGAACTCCGCAAGGTTGTACCAATGACATCTAGCTAATTAGGTAATCAAACTCTTGTAAGGACCAAGCGAAGTCCACATGCAGCAAGGTGACATATAATTAACTAAAACTTGGCACACTTTCACTCACACACAACAGTCACTCATCACTCACATAGCCTCTTCTCGAAACGTGGAGGTCTAAGTAAGTTTCCTCCAAAGGGATTCCGAAAATACCCCATCTTTTCTTGACAGGACTATCCACTCACACTTTTTATCAAACAAGGTTGGTTCTCACCCCCAGCCTCACAAAACAACTTCATCTAAAAATTTTCTAAAAACTCACTAAGTTTTCCTCCATAGGAGGTGCCAAAATAATTTTTTTTAGTTTAGGTAGGATTTCGGGGATATGCATCCAAATAAATCCCCGTTATCTGATTCTCACATTGATAGAACATAGAGGTTGTCAAATAGGGAACTTAAAATCCTCCAAGTCAAGTGTTCTAATCACCATAAGGCAGGGAGATACCCGTGAAGGGTTGAAGGCCGAGGTCCGATTGTTCTGTGCGTCCCCCCTTGAGGCACCCACCTCTTGGACGGGATCCAACCCGTGACCCATTTCTTAGGCCGAAAATCTAAATGTCACACTTTGACCAAGGTACCTAGTGACCAACTTTAGGACATCTACCCAGGTGGAAATTGTGGGCTGCAATTGCACCTTGATTGGATTTTGTGTGGCTATTGGGAAGTATCGCTAGCTCTTTCAGGATATGCCCCCTTTACCCCTCATTATAACCAATTGTTTCATCCTTCACTAGTGTCTCTTCCAGTGACTTCAGACCCCACTGTTGAGTACTATTGGAAGGTCTAGTGCTATTTGAGAGGAAGGACGTTACGTCTTCTAGGACACGAGCATTTGCTTTCTTTTGATTCCCCCACGTGGACAAAACCCTCTTACTCATATATATGCTTCTTTCTCATTTTATGTATGATGCACATCTGATTACAGTTTGACTTGGATATATATATTGTGTAACCAGTCCCAGCAAAGACTCTTGTTTCTGTATTTCTCTCACCACTTTTGGCACACATTCACACAACTAGTTTGACATCATAGGGGAACCACAGAACCCCCGTCGTTCACGATGCTTTCTCAACCTCCCGCCTATCTTAGGGGGAGTATCTGGTCGTACCCGCTCATTGGTACCTCCTTCCCACACTCCAGTGAGTGCTACTATCTTAGGATCTGCTTTTCTTGGTTCTACATTACTTGGGTCTACGTCCCAAAGTCATCCATTCACTTGCTCTCCTTTACACGGGAGCGGAGGAACCACTTCCCCTCAAGGAGGGAGCACCAACCCACCTAGTCCTCATCAAGGGTCAGGTTCACAACACACAATGGCCAGAGTTAACCCCCCCCCCCA
>ML798626.1:150417-193884 GCA_009831015.1 Picea engelmannii | reverse complement strand
GGCAGGGGATGATCCTGCCAACCACGTCATGACCTTTCATCTATGGTGTTCTTCCAATAGCATCATGGATGATTCCATCAAACTACGATTATTTCAACGCACACTTACTGGCCCATCAACCAAATGGTATGTTGAAGAAAAATCAGGGTCCCATGCGACCTTTGAGTCATTGGCCAAAGCATTCTTGACCTTTTTCCAATTACCCATCCGCCATGACAACGGTCTAGAACTACTGTCTAACTTCAAACAAACCTCAGCCACCCACATCGCTGACCACATTCATGAGTGGCGTAGGCGATGTAGTTTGTGAAAAGAAAAAACCACCAAGCAACAGTGTCTCGACTGGTTTCTTAGATCACTTGTCTCTCTCCTTGGAAAGGATGTAGCTTCCACCTTCCCTCAATCAGAAGAGGAAGCCATCAGTAAGGCCCAACAATATGACCTCATCTATGCACAGTCAGGGTACTTATACACAGTACTTCCTGATCTTCCAAAACCTGTGTCGTTTGGCCAAGACAAACCTGGGATGTCTCACTCAGCAGACGGACTAATAGGTGCCACCACACACCATGGTCCACAACCCCAACCACCACCGATGTATGGAACACCTCAATACCCGCCATCATATGGGGGCACTCCTTATTACCCCCCACCCCCTTATCAACAGCCATATAATGTTGCTCTACCTCCACCTATCAGTGGACCACCACAGGCACCTCCCATACATCCACCTATCCCTACAAATAGTGGTACTCCCTCAACATCAACTTATAGTACTAGTGAAAGCACTATGCCTTCCTATGTACCTTATGGACCGATACCACCCCAAAATCCATACTTCCCGTTTCCTGGTCCTCCATAACCCATGGCTCCCCCACACCCACATGTGGGGGTAAATTTTGTTCAACCTTCTGCTGCTCAACAATACCAAAATTTTGAACAGTTGAACACAACCAACCCAACTCACCCTTCGAACAATGCCAAGAAGAAATGATGGAACAGGAACAATAACAACCCTAGTCAAGGCAGGAATCAACCCCCACAGCACCAACCCACTGGGGGCAATCAGAACCAAGGGAACCAAAACCCCCAAGGGGGAAATAATAACAAATGCCAAGGGAGGAATAATGTTAAAACCATCTTCCGTTGTGCCCTTTGTGGTGAATTCGGTCATTACACTCACCATTGCCCCCAGATTGCTGATTTCAAATAGTTGAAAGACTCTGGGAGCCTTCCCCCTTCTACTGCACAAACTGCCCCTCAGTAGGCACCACAACAATACGTGCAACAACCCCCTCCCGCCGTGCTACAAAATCCCATCCCACATCAAGGTGTGATAAACACCCAACAAGACATGCAACATCCCCCACCTCAGGTGGGTCAATACCACAACCCCAATAATCTAGCAGAACGTACAATTCTCCTCACCAGCGAGGAAGAAATCCTTCTGCAAACATGGAATCGTCAGTATCCAGCTGCGTCTACTCCTATCTCTCCAGAGACAAACCCTACACCAACGGGACCCCTATTGGTGATCCCTCACCCTTTCTCTGAACCACCATTACGCATCCCTTGCATCCCCTTGCGCAGGAATGTCCACAACCCACAGGCTAGGGACGACCACAACTATAGCTTGGTCGACGACTTAGCACAATCCCTGATTGCCATGTCAGTCTTGGAAGTCCTCCAAACTTGTCCTACACAACGGAAATATCTACTTTCCGCCTTGGGGGAAGTCGACCCTACAGATACTCGACTCATCACCTTTGATCTTGATAACAACGAACCTCGTCTGCCCGCCCTGGTCGCTATTCAAATACCAGTAAAAATACAGAACATCACCATTCATCGGTGTATCATCGATGAAGGTGCATCTACATGCATCATGTCCAAAATAGTATGGCAGAAACTTGGTTCCCCAGAAATCATACCCTCCGCCATCAACTTACGAGCTTATGAAGGATGACCATCATCTCCTAAAGGGCTCTTCCAAAATGTCCCCGTTGAACTCGGGGGAAAAACTATTCTCATTGACATCGAAGTTATCGACGCTCCGCTCGATTACAATATCTTGTTCGGATGTAGCTACATGTATGCTATGAAGGCAGTGGCATCCTCCGTCTTTCGGACAATCATGTTCCCCCACAACGGGAAGATTGTGACCATCGACCAAGTCTCACATTATGAGCCTAACCCATCTACCAACCTCGATAACATTCTTCCTCTCATTCACACCAACAAAGACGCATATCCACTCGTCGAGATGGGTCCTGGGATTTTTAAAGATCCATCCTTGTTAGGGACATACCATGGAGCACCACCACTCCTTCACCCTACTAATCAAGTATGCGTCATCTCATCTAACAGAACTCACATGGAGGATACTCTTCCTCCTCAGGAGGCTTCCGTCATTCCTGACGTCTCAATAGTCGTAGAACCACTCCTGCTGGAGCCTCCTGCGCACTCATCGACCTCAACCGTCCACAAATCCATGTCCCCTCAGGGGCATAGTCCCATTTGGGAGACAGTTCCCCAACCCCTCATTCAAATTCCCTTCTTTTACCCTCCACCAGGTATAGAAGCTTTTCAGGTAGCCGCAATGCTCACACTACCGAATATGGTGTTAGCCATCCCATTTTGGTATTTACACCCACCAGAGATGGTCCCTTGACCATCCCTTCCCCCACAGGAAGGAATCCCTATGATGATTCCTGTCCTTACCCCCACTACCCCCATACTCACTACCCCCCCTACTACAGCTGGGGGCAGGAGGAAGAAGAAAGAGCCCACTGCTCCACTACCTCCACACATCCCACCACCTTGCGCACTATGTGAGAAAGAGGGCCACCAAACCAACAATTTCCCATCCCTACCTGAATTACAGAATTTGAATCCCCCCAATCAAACTCCCACAACACCCGTTACTACTGCTAGTCCCCCCCCCTACCACCCAACCTTCCAGTAGTAAAGAGTTGAGGACCAAATATGCGTGTGCTATATGTTTTGAATATGGCCATTACACCCATCATTGCCCAGCACTGTCGTGCTTTCGACAGACATTAGCGGCCGTATGCCAGAACTTCCAGAACAATCCACGCCCTACTACGTCCTCATCCAACATCACTGACATTCGCTATGTCACTACTTCAGTCAATGAATGTATGAGATGTCCTTGCTCTCTCTATGATTCACTAGCTCATTTTACATACCAGTGCTCTGTGATCCTTTTATACAAGTGACGTTAATTGACCCTACTTCACTAACCTACAGAGGCGATACTTGACATTACCCCGTCACTCGAGGATCTTCATATCACTTCTCCTGAGCCCGAGGCACTCCCAACGCCTCCATGGTTCTCAAACGACGTCTCTGAGGATTTACCCCAAAACCCCCCCCAACTCTCCTACTCATCCCTCTACGGACACTCTCCACCCAACCACCACGGGTACCCCTCAGTACTTCAATATATGGTTCATGTCAAGTGAACCCTCACCCTCGCCTAACATTTCTCCCTCTACTTCTCCAACAGGGGGAAACCACTCCATCACTGAGGTCACTCCTCACGATCCCTTATATTCCCGTCATTTCCAATGCGATGAGGAAATACTGGAAGAGCTACACCACCCAGACTCTCCCTAGGATGCACTACATCATTGTGCACTCTTCCTTCCACAGGAAGCCCTCATGCCTCCTAACCAAAACCCCATTTACGCGGTTGAAACCAAAGATTTTATCCCATCCAGGCCTATCGATTGGTTCAACAATCCCATTCCTATCCCTGACGCTTTTGAAGAAGGTAATATGGCCAACATTTCCCCCACCATCAAAATCGACATTTCCATTAAAAACGACATCGTCGAAGAAATCATCATTGGAGCTGCTTTCACTCCTCAGGAAATCACCGCATATAAAGCCCTCTTCCAAGAATATAGGGATATTTTTGCCTGGTCATACACAGAAATGCCTGGCCTTGACCCATCCATTGTCGAGCATCGCATCGACACCTAACCTGACATCACACCAGTTCGGCAGAAACAGCGACCGCTACACCCATCCAAGGTCGCGGCTATCAAAGCTAAAATTGACAAAATACGTACGACTGGTTTTATTTACCCCATCGCTTACACTTTATGGGTTTCCAACCCTGTACCCATTGACAAAAAATAGGGCACGATCCGCGTTTGCACAGACTTTCACGATCTCAATAACGCATGTCCAAAAGACAACTTTCCAACGCCTTTCATCGATAAAATTATCGACGATTGCGTTGGTCCCGAGGCTCTCTCCTTTATGGATGGATTCTCTGGCTATAACCAAATTCAAATTCACCCAGCCAATCAATATAAAACTGCATTCATTACCCCATGGGGTACTTTTTCATATCGTGTCATGCCTTTCGGCTTAAAAAATGCCAGTGCAACTTTCCAGCGGGCGATGGCATACATCTTTCACGATCTGGCTGAAATCATCCTCGCCTACTTGGATGATCTCACAGCTCGATCTAAGAAATGCACCCAGCATCTTGATGATTTATGAATCATCTTTCAACGATGTTGCCAGTACAACATCCGCTTGAATCCTCTCAAGTGTGTGTTCTATGTCACCGTAGGGCACCTCCTCGATTTTATCATTTCCCAAAGCGGTATTACCGTGGACCCCCTCAAAGTCAAAGCTATCACCAAAATTCCACCTCCTTGGAATTTACGGAAACTTCAGAGTCTTCAGGGCAAAGCTAACTTTCTTCGATGCTTTGTCCCAGATTACGCCATCTGCGCACATGATTTCCTTCGCTTACTACGTCACGACATCCGCTTTCACTGGGACGACTATGCCCAAGAATCATTCGATGATATTAAAGAAGCGCTTTCAAATGCACCTTTGATTAGTGCACCTGACTACAATCGCGACTACATCCTCTATGTATCAGCATCAGCTGTATCAGTAGCCGGTGTCCTCATCCAGCTCGGAGATGACAATTGTGAACACGTCATTTACTACGTTAGTAATAACCTCTCAGGGCCACCCTTGAAGTATAAACATGAAGATAAACTTTCTCTTGCAGTTGTCCTCGCAGTCCAGAAACTGTGCCATTACATTCTACTTCGCACCACAAAGGTCGTCACAGATTCCAACCCTATGCAATACTTGCTCAGCCGTTGACAAGTTAACGGAAAAATCACTCAATGGATTGTTATCCTCCAGGAGTACAACCTCGAGTTCTCAACACCTCAGAGTAAGAAGGCCCTCGTTCTCGCCGAACTTGTCACGACCCTCCCCTCTGACACCATCAATGCCCCCGTCAATACCGACTTTCTCGACGAACATCTCTTTTACATCGCTTCAGATGATCCTTGGTATGGTGACCTTCTCGTCTACCTATGAACTCAAAAGTTCGGTAACCACCTTTCACGAGATGATTGACGACGTATTTGCCATTAGGCCCCCCGTTATCTCCTCATCGGAGACATCCTATACCGACGGGGCATCGACACCATTCTATTGACGAGGCCGACAGAGTCTTAAATGACTACCACAATGGCGCATGTGGGGGGCATCTTTCAGGTATATCCATGGCTCAAAAGATTATCCGAGCTGGTTACTTTTGGCCTACCTTGTTTCATGGTTGCATTCATGCCGTGAAACGATGTGAGCAATGTCAGCTCTACGCCAACAAAGCCCGAGCTCCCCCCGCTCTTCTTCACCCTGTCATTATTGCGGGCCCTTTTTGTAAATGGGGCATTGAATTTATGACTTGTAATCCCCCCTCCAGCAATGGTCACAAATACATTGTTGTCGTCGTTGATTACTTCACCAAATGGGCCGAAGCTATGCCCACTTTCAACAACACCGCTGACACTGCAGCATGTTTTTTCTTTAATCACGTCATATCCCATTTTGGAGTACCACTCCAACTTGTTTCCGACCATGGGAAACACTTCTAGAATGAGATCTTCATCGAACTCTCATCTTGGTTAGGCTTCTCTCATGAGTTTGCCTCACCATATTACCCTCAGTCAAATGGATAGGTCGAGGCAGTGAACAAAGTACTTAAGACCATGTTACAGTGCATGGTTAATAAACATAAAACCAATTGGCATCATATGTTATTTTCTACACTATGGGCTTATCAAACGGCAATAAAGACCGCTACAGGTTTCACGCCATTTCATTTAGTCCATGGGGTCGAGGCAACTCTTCCCATCGAGTGCTAAATTCCCACCCTACGCACCGCAATTGAGCTATTACCTGACACTGCTTCGATGGAGCAGCGCTTGCTGAACTTGGAGTCTCTGGATGAAGATAATCGATCTTCCTTACAGAACAATGAGACAGCTAAAAAATGATCCAAGGCTACCTTTGATCGCCATGTCAAACTTTGGTCATTTTGTGAAGGCGACCTTGTCCTAGCTTATGATATCGCTCATGATACCTTTGGCCATGGAAAATTCGAGTCACTTTGGCATGGCCCTTACATCATCCAACATTGCCTCACCAAAGGCGCCTACATCTTGGCCTCCCCTGAAGGCCTCTCTCTCAAGGAACTCGTCAATGGGTTATACCTCAAGAAATTTTATGCTTAAAAGTAGTCATTCTACTTTAGGTTATTTTTTCTTTTTAGTGTTTTAAAATCTTTTTTCTCCTACCCTCTCGTATAAACTATCATTTTTGCTATTGACAGATGCTTCCTCCACTAGCCTACCACATTGGTTACACTGATGGCACCAGTCGTTGGACACAAAATCTCACTTCGGCGGCTTGCGCTCTATACACCCCCTCACAAGAAATGCTACATTCAAGCGGCATATGTTTGGGACCAGCAACCAACAACCAAGCCGAGTACACTGAGGTCATTGGCCTCCTGGCCGACGCCCAACATCATCATATTTTCCACCTTAGCGTCTTCCTCGACTCTCAACTAGTCATTCTCCAGCTCAACAATGTATACCGTGTACGCGATCCGTGCCTCTTTCACAAATACCTGCAGGTTAGACTGTTATCTCAACATTTTGATTCCATTACATTTACACATATTCCAAGACAATTGAATCAAACAACAGATGAAATAGCTAACATGGTGTTAGATTGGCATATATCACATCAAGATACACATACATAAAACATCGCATAAATCTTGTCACAACATATAGATGGAATAGACATCATCATCAACAAAAAACACATGTAAATGACACCAGGATATCAAAATATGTATACTCATATATATATATATATATCAAGGCCTATCCGACCATCCAAAAGTTTACATAACAAAAATACATATGCCCGCAGGCCAACACAACACCTCGGTACAAAAATCGGCTCACCAGCCTATATACAACCAAAAAGATATACATCATGCACCACTCATGGTGCCTCTATCATGCCACCACCTGCCCCCCCCTTAGGCGGAGGTGGTGGCCCACCACCACCTACCCCAGGCGGTGGTGGAGGACCACCCACAGGACCCTCCTGCCCTGGCGGCAGACGTCCACTAGTCATCACGGCAAGAATAGCTGCTCGTCGCACTATAGCCCGCCATGGTGGCGGAAATCCCACACACTTCTCCAGGAAGCTCTCATTCTGGATCTGTGTCCACATGCCCTCAGGCATGTCCTGCAACACCGTCTCTAGATGAGGGTGTATATCAACAAAGTCCACTCTGGCTGCTGCCGGAGGAGCATGTGATGGCCCTGCACCAGGGTCATCAAATCGGCGTCGCCTCACTGCCCTCTCGGGCTCTGCTGGTCGACCCACATCATCCTCCTGCCACCGCCTCTCCCCCTGCGGTCGTCCCTCTAGCTCTCACCAAGCTGGCGCTCGTTGCATCTCCACCTTGCACCCGCGAGGTGCCACATCTGCACATGCAAAAAACAACAACAACAGATAGTATTAGCATCTATATCACATACATATGGACTGATATCTCAAAAGACAACATAAATCAAAAACATACACAATACTCAAAGTACCTCGATGGTCGAAACCCTCCCTAGGAGGCAGCACCATGTCTGGGTCACCCCGGAAGTCAACCCTAGCATAGGGATACCGAAGTACTACTTGCGGCATCTGCCGCCATGTCCATGCAGCCTCTGCTGAAAATTAGTGGCCACCTTCACCACCACTGTGGTGAACCAAAAATGTAGGCCACCACCTCAATCGCGGCTCTCATGCCCCCGACATCTCTAGAAGAACTCTCGAGCACAACATGGGCACCCTCTCCAAAAGCCAGGCTACCAGGATCGAGCCAAATGCAAACTCTCCTGCACCTGTGGACCGACAACGGTCCAACTGCGTGATCATCCGCGCATGCAGCGTCAGCCCCCATGCAAACCACTCGCCGCCCACCACCACCCTCTCCAGCACCAACAGCTGGCCCCCACTAATCCGCTGGGTCGCAAGTGACCCGTATATACACACAATCATCGCCACTATACAATGACGTGCTAGGGCATCAATGGCACTGATTCTCACCACCATCCCCGACATAAAGTCTGGGCCTGAGCAGTATCGCGTGCCAATCATGGAAAGGGTTGTATCCCTTGGTAGCACAGGCTCTGCCAATAGGGGCGTTCCTTGAAAGGGGAGCCCAGTAAAAAAATATACATCCTCCACCGTGGTGAAGGGGATCTGCTCTCCTCGTACGAGGAAGTAGTGCAGCTCCGGACTCCACATGTGAAGCAGGAACTGTAGCAAGTACTCCTGAGCCTGTATCAATGGGCACTCAAAAAACTTTAGCAACCCACAGGTTGCTAAAGTCACTCGCACCCCAGGCCCCTCATTGGCCACTGCCTCTCGCAACTGGGCCCAGTCTCGCTCCCGCCACCGCACTGGCATCGTCACTGCTGGCCACCTGCAAACAACATAGATTCCTATGTCATCTCAGATACCCATCAACAACATCAAATAGACCTGTTTTTTACCCTTAAACCTTGCCTCAAAAGCACGGTTTTTTCACCCACAGGCGCGCACACATGCGCGCCTGTTCACTATACAGGCGCGCATATATGCACGCCTGTTCACTGCATAGGCGCACTCTTGAGTGCGCCTGTTCATCATACAGCCACACACAAATGCACACCTGTCCAACCCACAAGCGCACACTGGTGCGCGCCTGTCCAACCCACAGGCGCGCACTGATGCGCGCATGTTCACCTCACAGGCGCGCCCCTAGGGTGCGCCTTAAATTCACTCTATCGCGCACCCATGCACGTATATTCGGTGGAAAGGTGTGCACGTATGCGCGCCTTTCACTGAATTGCCTGTTCATGTGGGCCCACACCCCCTACAAAATCCTCTAATTACCCCTATACGGCCCCCCGTACCCGCCCTGCCCAAAAATTGAAAACCTATTTCTATGTAGGATGATCAGACCACTAAAATGATACTCACAAAACACCGATTGGATGCCTCGTCCTCCCTGAATCTCCAAATCTCCTCTGAAATCTGCTCGTCCAGTCACTGTTGCAGCAGGTACAAATGAGGTGGTAATGTGGGCCCTACAGCTATATATAGCCCTTTTGCCAAACTTCCACTCACCATTCCGGGAGCCCAAGGTGTCCATTTTTCAAACCATCTTCAGCGACGGGATCAGCATCCCGCCACCTACATCATAGCTGTCCCTGGGTCACTTTTCATCTCGAGCCCCCGGGGTGCCTTTTTCTTCATATCATGGTCAGGTACACACGCGCATTGTCACATTTGTCAAATACATGCTAATATCTTTAATTCTCTTCAGATATTGTTCACTTTGGGTATTTGGTTGTTATGTGCATAGGTACTTACTCATCGATCATCGACATCATCCCTTCAGGTATATATTCAACACTGGCATATAGTCTCTCCCGCTGTATTGCATTTACGTTTCCAGTCACACCCGCTGATATTGGCCTTTAGGATCCTCATTCCCGGCTCTGCAGTACCCACACCTCCATTTGCATCTTCGGTACTGTTACCCGGTAGCATTCTTACCCACATGAGTTGTCCCATTCATAGCACCTTTTGACCATTTTTTGACACTCATGCTATTCTTTACCCCATAGGGATGGGAGTCCCGATAGTCTTTCATCATGTCATGAATCAGCCACATACTCCTTCTCCTCATTTTTCTAAGCTTTCCCACATGGACTCCCAACTCATCTCTTTATGGATTTATTCTTTTTTACCTGCACCTCTGCAGTATCATGAACCCTCCATTTCATCCACCATCTGTTTGCCCATCTACGAACTTATCCTCATTTCACCTATCTCATACAGAAACTCACCAATGGGGCCCCCACCCTTCATCAGTTTTCCAAGAAAATTCTACCCTCCCTGGGGCACGCATTTCACACTGGGGCACCTGTTTCTGTATTTGTACGTTTCTCCCCACAATTATTCATTATTTATTGTACAAATGCCTTTATTTCCAGTCATTACATTTTCTTTTGTCGTCATCGTTGGCGACTTGCTTCCTTTTGGCCACACGCAACCCATGTCACCCTTGGTTGGAGAATTACTTATCATCTACCCTTGTCGGCATCGTCCATATCTTCAGAGTACTCCACAGGTCACTTCCTTCTACCCTCTGAATTTGTTCACCTTGTCCCACCTCTGGCACAACTAATCACTGGTCTTGTCGTCCCTTTGACACTCGACCTTGTTACACGGTTGCAACCACTTTTTATCTCATACATCCTCCAACCAAGGGCAATCTTGAGTCTTCCCACGTTTTGACTTTGTCCAATGTACCTCTGCCACTTCCTCACCTCAGTACATTCCACGAAGCCCTTTGCTTCTGGGAGTCGCGTTCCCCTTTTGTCGACATCAACACAATTTTCCAGAAGGGCGACAGTATCTTGATTCTCATTCTCCATTTAATGAGAGATCTCGGATGGCACAGGGTGAAACATCATTGCACCCTGCTATCGTTGGCCCCCATCACATTCGACGCCAACACTTTCTCATGTTATGGTGGGTCTTACTTTGCGACTATTGCATTTATTTGTCATTTTCCGAAGACCTCTGAACTGGGTAGGGCCATCAATGCCCACATCATCGTCGCTGCTTCTTACCGTAATCATTGCCTATTATTCAAAGTACGTTCCGTTGCAGAATTATCTTCTGCCTTTATCATTACCGCCCCCGAGGGCGCTGCAATTGTCTACACCAACAAATTCAGTCATCCTTTTTTAGAGTTACATAACACGAGCATGGGGCATGCCCGCCTCGTTTGTACACAGTTTTCTTTTTTTGCACAACTCTCAGAAGGTAGGGTCCTACCGGTTCCTGTTTTCTCCAACAGATCGCTCTACACAATCTCACTATTGCTCTCCCTTACAACAACATTCTCAGTAGAAGAAACATTGATGGATTTCGGCTATACGTATGCTCCTAACCTCATCCATCAAGGGGCATCTATTATCACTGAAATTTCATCCGCACATGGCGACAAGAACTCAACATCGTCAAACAGTAATGAAGTCATTCATGGCACTGAATTAATTTCACAGCATTCCAAAAAGGTCAAAAACTATACAAAGTAACCAAAAAATTGAAGAGCACTTTACAGAAGTTGGGTGCGCGCGCACATGCACGGAACAAGAATGTACCATGCGCACATGCGCGCACGATGCGCGACTATTGGCGCAAAAACCCACGCACATGCTAAACGACACATTTATTGAATTGGTCGGCCTCCCAACCACTTATGGATCAGCTCCCAAGTCGATTTGACCCTCAAATCTGAGTTGAATCTACATGGTAGGCTGGTCAAAGACCTAATGAAGCCCTAAAGAGCCTCTCTTCACACTACAAAGGAGTTACATAATCACCCAATGAAATGCTATAAAAAGCCATGAAGAAACCTCATTTTCTCAAGGAATTTCATGTAATGTTATGCTGCTTAGATTGTTTTAAGGACTCACTCCTTGACAATAACACATTAGCACCATTTCATTGAGCAATCCACCTCTCCATTGAGTGGATTTGCAAAGGAGTTCTTTCATCACCATTTTCATTTTTCTTATTGTAAGGAGAGCAAGTTTATGAGGGCACAAGAGCCTTCCTTTGGAGGAAGAAGGGACTCATAGTCCCCTTTCTTCATTGTGCTTTGATTTCATCAATAGATCAGCCCAAAAACATTGGTGATATTGGTCTTTTTGTGTTTGTTATTTCTTTATCCATATGCTTATGATTTTAGTTTGTATTAGTTTAATTCTTGCTTATAGTTTTTTTTTTCTTTCTCTAACTCTTTCCTCTACAGCTGTCATGCTCAGCAAGACCCAACTGGGCATGTAAGCACCTCTTATTTGCTCACCAAGGTGACGAAAAGGGTGCAAACACTCCTGCAGACTGGTTTAGAGAAAATTCTTTCATCTGGCTTGTCACCGAGTCTACAAACTTTACATTGGTGATACCTACTATGTCATCGACATGAGGTACAAGATTTTGTCTAAGGTCATAAGTTGATCGCGGTGTGTCTGGAAGAAGGTGATATAACATCCTAGACTGAGCATATATCAAATATAATTGTTGGGCTCTAAAGATCGCTTCCTCCTCAATGGAAACTATGGAAGTAGCAAATTCCTTCGAGATAGGAGCGTGAAAATACTTAAGGAACCATTTTAAAAGAAAATTTGTGGGTATAGGGGTTTTAATCAACCTCTTCCATCTATGCCACTCCTGGATACGATCCAAGATATGAGTGGCAGTTTCCTAGTGTAAAGTTGACAACAGTTCTAGGTCATCATCATAATGAATGGGAAATTGGAAGTGGTTAAGGAAAATCGACACCAACTGACTAAAATTCCCATATGCCCCACTAGGTAGCTCAATATACCATTTCGCAACAACTCCTATGAGGGTGCATTGAAATAATCTTAATCGAATAGAATCGTCATTAAGGGAATTCGATGAGCACCAAAGGTGAAAGGTAGTGACGTGATCACTAGGATCCTCTCCATTATTTCCCTCAAACTTCAAAATGTCTGAACGAAGTTTAGTGGGGACGGGGGGGCATGTAGGATCATGACTCACAAGGTAGGTCTTTAACTTAGAAAAATCTGGCAGATTAAGTGTGGCCAGAAAAGGGAGACGGGGTTGAAGCATATGGCCCCATGCTCCCGAGAAAGAATGTGCTTGAGGAACTTGTTGACAGGCGAAATTGACCGTCCGTCAATTGAGAGAGTGGAACCGGTCCAGGGTTTTCTAATAACCCAAGCCGTTTGGAATGAACCAACCTGACGGGTTTAGTGGCTCCGTTAGCCGATCTAAGGTCCTAAATAAAACAAAAAGAAAACTATTCTAAACTAACTAATCTAACTAAAACTAACTATTAAACAAACTAAACTAAAACTAAATATTAAAACTAACTAAACTAAAACTAACTAACTATATATACAATCTACTAACTAATACTATACTAACTCTAACTAATTTACTAACTAACTACAATATAACTAATTCACAAAATGTACAATATCCACAATTAACAGATTTGAATAAAACCTGGAAAACTCAATTATATTCTTCCCTAAGACAGGGAAATATATTTTTTGTTGATTTTATAATTTTATAAACAAGAAATAAAATAGAAACTAACTAAACTAAACTACTAATACTCTAATTCTAATTACTAACCTAAACTAAAACATATATCTAACTAAACTACTAATAAAAATACTGAACAAATAAATAACAAGCTGACCTGGAAACGCTCCAGGTTTTTCATGTGTATGATGACTTCTAAGTTGGTCGGAGGAAGGAAACTCACACCGAATAATCCAGAAGCTTCTCGTAAACGATAGCTGCAATGCTCTTTAAGTTTGTTTACAGGACAAACAAGACATAAAAATCATAACGATTATATGATTTATAAATCTCTACAATAAGGTAAACCTGTTATGCAAAGACTTATACAGAATAATCCAATTGATGAAGAAGAGAAATATGTCATTCATAAACTGAATCAAGTAATTGCTATGTTTTTAAATAATGGAAGAAATCAGACATGGATCATATTAATAAATTCATATCATTTGCAAAAGACTAAGATAGCTAAAGTAGTCATTAATCAGATGCAAACTGATAACATAAACATGAAACAAAAGATTAATATGATGAAAAGCTAAAGCTGTAACATAACATCAACTTCTGTCTCAGTTTGTATTAAAATTCCATATCCTTGTTCTCCCACGAATGAGGATGATTCTTATTACAAAAATAGTAAGTATTTATAAGTTTTTCCACAGGGTAAAACCTCCCTGTGGAAGTTATAAAACTGTTTACATGATCTAGGAAGATATTCCCAATCTTAACTAAACTAGGAAACTATAATAAAACTAAAGCATCCAAATATCTCTTGAACTGTTCACCCAATCCCAAGCAATTCGAATTCACCTGAAAAAGGTCAGAAATAGACAAGTTAGAGAGATATTTTATTAATAAAACAATAAAAATTTAATTCTATAGACTAGCTACAGAATCCTTTGATTCTGTAGCTAGTCTAAAATAAGATACAAAATCAACATCAGAATCGATTAAAAATCTTTTTAAAAAGAATCAAATCCAATTATCTTCCAATAACCATTTGAAAATGAATCATTGAGACCAGAATGGTTATATCATTCAAAATTAAACAGGATTAAAAATGATTCAATCGAATACAGAGATAGGTGTATTCTGTTTCGATTGTTATCATAAGTCGGGTGATAAAATCATAATCAAACAGTTGTGTAATCGTTTCACATGCAATTGAAAATGATATGATCAAAACAAATCGTATGCAATCGAATCCAACAAAATCATTTTCCAATCGTCATAGCTATAACGAGATAGTAAAAAACAATTCATACCATAAGCAAATTAAACCAACTGGTGCGTAACTGTCTATCAACAAAATAGTGATGAAATCACTTCAGCTGGCAACAGGGTTCACGAGAAGTATACGATCGTTTGTTTTTAGTAAACTGGGTAGACAAGATCGATTTCCTTTGATCAAAACTATTTGTTTTGAAACGCATTATAACCGGATTCAATAGAAACAACAAATATTGACCAATTCGTTTGCACGTTGAAAATAAACAGAGTAGCATTTCAGGATGTGAATCTAACTCATAAGAGTAATCGAACCAACTGAATTCGATTTGAGCGAATCCAACAGTAAGGAGTCTTAATATAATCATCGTCAATTGAAACTATCCCATGATTCGGGCATGAATATTGCTTGCACAGGCTTACATGAGCATATTGTTTTTGGAAAAACAGAGTCGTCTTTTCCCAAATTAAAAACTAAACAGAGAAATATTCACGATTTTTGAAAATCACATGACAGAGCATATCGTAACCAACAAACTCATTTAAATAGTTTACCAATCAGAGCATCCGAATCATAATGAGATCGAATCCACACATAGTCATATTCTAAATTGAGCATGGGAACTTATTGTTCAGAGTAAGTACCAAACCAATTCAATTTGAAAGCACAACATCGATTTTGTTAACTCAATCAGATACACGATCAAATCAAATGAAACAAAAATTAACCAAATCGAAATGAGAATCTATCGGTGTGTAAACTGGGGATGATTAAATCATATATCCAAAACGAAATTCCTTCTATTTTTATCAAAATGATACCATGTACAGGATGATCACCGAATGACAGAGGCATTTGGATGAGTGACTGAGCTATAAAAACTGAATGCAAATCATTATATCAACCTAGATTATTTACAAAATAAAACGATGTCAAAACCATACCTGTATAGCGACGAGGCTGCTTGATTATGCCAATTTGGAATTTACAACAACCGTGGTTGATTCCACGTTTTTGAACAGGATGGAGCTGGTTGTATTTTGATTTTTATCTATTGCTTGGAGCTTGGCCTTTTGGCTGGTTAGCACTGCAATTTGATCCTCCAGTGATTGAATCTTCGATTGGAGTATCGGAACATCAGTATAATATCATTCTAACCATGAATTTCATTGGTCACAGGGTGACTGTGTGGGTTTAGAAAGAACAGACGAGGGTTTGGCCAAATTACCGAGGGTTTCATGAGGCAATTTAATACCCGGGTAGTCAGGGTCATTCTTTAGGCAGGGGGGAAGGTTCGATACAAAATCAAAAGGGGGCTCGGGACATAAACCCTGGGAGTAGGGGTACTCACTAGCTAGAAATCGTTCCACATCAGAATCAGAATCCTCACTTAGGACGATAGGGTTTGGCTCAGTAGAGGGTTTGGGTTTATTTCTTGCCATTCTCGAAATGAGTCAGGCATTCCTTTTACCCTTAGCATTAGCAGTAGGGTTTGCCTTGGGATTTTTGCTCATAGGTTTCTTTGTAGGCTCGGACTTATCGGTTCCAATGTCTGGAAAGTCAATAGGAGGGTCGACCGAGGGTTTAGGTAGTGTTTCAGGATTAATCCGTAAGTGCGGACATGAACCGATCTCCCTAGATCCACCCGGATCTGGAACAAAACAGAACAGAATACTACTCTTTCCCTAGATCTAGCCTATTGAATGAACTAAGAGGTAAGGATTGTAGGCATACCTTGTGAATGCTTTCCTTATGTCTCTATTGTTCCAAGCTTAATACTCTAATGCTCTTGCACCGTTCAAATCGCCACAGTACAAACCAATCGGAATATTGACAAGTTAATATATTCAATATCTAAACTATACATGTGATCAAGGAATCATGTAATAAAGTGATATCATCTTTATGGGAAAGGGACATATTACTGTATTGCATTAATTGAAAGAGAAACTTACAACCTAAGCCTTGATGTCGGAGGTCTCCTTTCGATGGCTCCTAGTTCTGACACACACACTTGCTCATGCATGAAGAAAATCAACCACTTGTGATGACCTTGCTTTAGTCTCTTGCTGTTGTAGCATCAGTCCTTCATACAGGCTTCAACAATTCTCCAATCAATCTCTTGTTAGCTTGCTTCTAACCTTTTCCATGAGCAATATCCTCAATATATAGGAGAAGATATATTAGTTACTTGGATAGGGAATGATCCCAATATATCTGGAAAGTCAGTATTTTTCCAACCATTCGAAAACCAACTCATCCTTCTAGAAGATTCCCTTCTAGAAGAATCGAGAACTTATCCATTTTACTTCTTTAAGAGCATGTTCGCACCCTAGCCTTGAGTACAGTGCGAGAAGTTCACACCCCAGCTGAGAGCAGCCTGCGAGAATCAGGCATTCTCGCAGGAGAGTATATATGCAGCCTGCGAACTATCTTTAAAATATGATTTCTGGAAACTGATAAGTGTAACCTTTCTCAGGAAAATGTTCCTATGGAAGAGCTTGATATTTGATCATCATGACATTATCATAACACCATCACAATGACCAAAATTATGGATAACATAATTCCCCCCAAATTCTGAGAGTGGAATCAGTGACAATCGACGGACTTTGTAAGCTGCATGTGTGTGTCAAGAACCAAGAGCACATCTAATCGGAAACCTGCAAACATCCAAGCATCGACAGAATATAATATGTATCCCTTCTGAGGTAGGCATTCCAATACTCAGATCATAGACTGATGACATCATAAATAAAGATCATGGCCACCAATCATACACTATGGATCCATGTAGTCGTAATATAGCATAGCCACCTGAATACACTGTGGATCTATGCGACAAATTTCTAGTCAAGACGACATAGCCATGAAACATACACAGTGGATCTATGTGTCGCAAATAATACATACTTCATCGCAACCTGGATCATAAAGATAATATCCAGGGTCTTCAAACTCATCGCCCAAAGTACGAATTTGACCATGTGATTACATTTGTCGAAGTCGAACATGGCAGAAAGCACTTGATTACCGGTCATTGATGCAACCGTTAACAAGTGCGAGGGAAATCACCATTGATGTCAATGACTCCCAAGGTACTAAAGTACAAACCATCGATTGTGAATAAATGAGCTGATGTCGAACAACCGACGGAATCTTTTGATCAGGGGCCAATGATGTAAACCCACTGTTGAAAGCGAGGAAACTTGCCATTGAGGCATGCAAGCTCCAAGGTACTAAAAGATTTCTAAGTCTTAATCTCGGATAATGTGCTGATGTCGACGGAACAAGACTTGTCACAGGAGGGCCTTGATGTATCCCCCATCAATGACACGAAATGAGTAACAGATTTTGAATGTGAAACAGAGTATGTGACAATTGGACTTTGGAGTAACAGATTTTGAATGTGAAACAGAGTATGTGACAATTGGACTTTGGAGTAACAAAGTTTGAATGTGAAACAGAGTATGTGACAATTGGACTTTGGACACAGGGAAGGCCGACACAAAAAGAATGGATAACTGTAGATGACCGACTCAAGTAGAGGTTTCAGACAGACTACTCTTGAACATATGAACGACACGACCAATGATTTGGTAACATTGACTCAAATATGACACATGGAAAGACTTTGTTATCAAATCGAATGAGAGACAAATGGATTACCCAAACCGGCTTCAGATGACGAATAGGGAGTGTCATGTTCAAGAGCGACCCTTACTGCCAATCAACACAAAGATGAAACATATCCCTTTCCCAAATTTTCCACCAACATTTCTGGAAAGTACCTCTTTATTTTTACACAAGCTTGAAGAGGATCACATATGCTTGTTGATATAAGATCATCCTTCGGACAAGTCCCTCGGAGTATTTTTAACGAACCCTAAGAAGGAGTGGTTCGGTCCCATTACGGGTCTGTCAATGTTTGTTTAACGAGTCCAGAGATAGCAAACTCGAAGGTTTTTCAAGATTATAGAGTTTGGAAAAACACTCAAAAGAGAACTCTCTCAGTTCCTTTTTCGTACAATAATCCAACGAGACTGAAAAAGGGTTAAACTATTGCTCGAAGGATGCGTAACTTCAAATACTTTAACGAGTGTGAAAAAGCAAGATCACTCGGCAATCTTTTCATATTTAGGGAGTCGTGAAAAGAGATTAAAGTTAACTCCAGGGGGGTTCCTTTTTCATGTAACCACATCGAGCCCGAAAAAGAGATAAAACAATGCTCGATCACGTTCTAGGTTTTTCGCAAGTGCAAGAACGGATAAAAGGCACTTGAGGATTTCAAATCAAAACCATAAGAAACAAACAAAAACACATCATATCGCAAAGGTTTTTAGTCCATAATCATCTGCATTGGGTACCTGCAAGTCATTTAACTTCACTTTCGTATTAGATATTAGGGTAAAAATAGTGAATAAATATAAAAAACCCACTTTTATCATGGTAAAAAGTAAATAAAACAAATTTACAATTCATTTTTACCATATGTTTTACCCATTTACCAATTTAGTGCAAAAAACCTCCATTTTACCTCTGATCTTCTTCGTCAAGTTTCGGAAGCTTTGGGGCGTCATTCGACGAACCGTCTGGATCAGATTGGTAAGTACTCAATTCCCTAGCCTTTCATCGTTTAATTTCATGATTTGAATGGTTAAATTTGAAGTTTTTGATTTAGTTTTGAAACCCTACGCGTGAATGAGGATTCTCGCAGGCTGCCCATACAGGGCCTGCGAGAAGTTCTCATTCCCACAGGTGGGCTTGAGCTACAGTGCGAGAAGTTCACACTGTGCGCTAAAGTCACCTGCGAACAGCACAGATTCCAAAAATTTGTATATTATTTAGCCAATAAAACCAATTTTGCTTATGTTTCAAATCATTAACTAGCTTCACATGGTTGTTATGCAGGTTAATAACTATCACAATGGTGCTCGAATGGAGGGAAAGAGAACACGAGGATGATAATGCCACCGCCAAAAATCACCCACAAACTATTTCCACTTTAAGAGATTGTGGTCTCCTAAAGTATTTCCGCATACCAGGCATGAGAGCCCAAGTGCGATTGTTGGAACATTTAGTCTGGATGTGGGATCCGGATCAGCAGGTTTTTAATGTTGGTATTCATACATTGACGATTGATATCGAGGATATCTATTTCCTGACTGGGTTGTCAAGATGGGGTTCTTATGTTAGCTTGACTGGTAACCGCAGGGGCGGTATGAAGATGAGTGAGTATTTCCGAGAGTATTGCGTGCCAGAGGATGAATGAAAAAGAGGAAAAGTGGCCATTTGGGGAGTGACAGATATCACTCTCTGTACCATACTCTTCACTATAGCTCAGATGGCGGGAAGTGCTGCCCCGCATATGGCTCTACAGAGCTATTTTCAGTATGCTCTAGAGTGTGTCGAGCCCCGGGTCTTCAACTGGGCTGACGCAGTGTTACACAACCTCAAGAAACAACTGACCAAATGAAGACATGGAGATCTAAAGCAGTTTGGTTATGGATCACTTTTGGTTTCCTTCTTCTACGAGAGAGTCCCAGTATATAGGCTTCAGGCTGAATGGTTCTTTCCGGGTCCTAGGGGTCCACGGATGTTGCGATGGTGCCAACTTATGGCCAGACATGTGACAGGACCGATCGTCAAATATGATGATCGCTTTTTCGACTGGCTCCAAGGCCAAGTTGTGATGATAGAGGATTATGCATATGCGGGCTTGGAATTTCATGGTAATCCTGACCTTGTCCTTCCTGAAGACACACAGTGGGGTAATATTGGTAAGAAGTACACCAACTTTTAACTTTTTAGATGTTTTTGTATTTTCATCATATTAAATGTTTTTGGTTTTTATAGAAACATCCAAAGACTAACACCAAAATTTTGTTGACAACACAGATGTTGGGGCATATAGACCAGCTGGTAGTTCTCCTGTTCAGCATAGAGGAGAAGTAGCAGTTCCAGTCCCTCAGTATGTCGAGGACTATCTTACAGTGGAGAAAAACTTAGAGGGTTTGATGTCCGATGTTCCAGAGATGCCTCTGGAGGAGATCCCACGACACGATCATCGTCACATCGTGGGAGTCTCTGCCTCTATGGGTCGTTTGCTCCGCAGAGTAGCCAGGACTTTAGCATGCTATCGTGAACATCATTAGTGATGTCACTTTTGTAGAAGCCATGAGCTTCCGTTTTTTATTTTTGGTCTTCGGACATATTTTGTAAAAAAAAACTTTGATCGTTATATATATACATGGTTTCTACCGGCTTACTTTACATTTGTGTACATTTTTAATGTGTTTGATTTATAAATTGTTCAAATGCCTGTCCAATACATAGTTAGCTAAAGCATATGTTAATGTATTAAGACTTCTCAGAATGTGTTGATATTCAATGTGGTCAAAATATCATTCCAAGAGGCGAATCCGCAAATATACTCTTAATAAAGTAGGACTTCGAATAGAATATACATTACTAAGCTGTAGTACTACCAACTGCGAGTCAAGTCGGACAACCAAGTGATGAATTCCAAGAGAAATAGCATCAACCAATAGTTCAACCATGGTGCTATACTCAGCGATATTATTAGTTTCTTAGCCAAGACATATACCTCGTAGAGATATGAGTTCATTTGTCGGGGCATAGATTGCCCATGCAGCGGAAGCTAGGTTCCGAGTACTATAGCTAGCTCCATCAACGAAGCCAATATAAGGTAGCGAATACTCCAACATATGGCAATCAAACATAACGTCACGTAAGGGCAAAAACCAAATAACGTCAAAAGAAAAACTAAAGTAGCACACACACGCAATATGATACATAAAATACAAACACTCATGCACAAATAGCTCATGCATAGTACTTCTTTAAGTACAGCCCATTCCTGGGTTCACTCAAAGGCACACCATCATAATCCACTAGCTCATACGCTCCTTTTTCCAAAACTTTGCTGACAATATAGGGACCACGCCACATAGCTTCAAATTTCCCAGCTCCTAAGACATCTTTATCCTGTTCGTATAGAAGAACAAGATCACCTTCAGAGAAAACACGAGGCTTGACATGCTTGTCATATTGTGCCTTGACGCGTTTCTTTTGGGCTTCTATCACCAAAGTGGCATTATGTTGTGTCTCGTCTAATTGCATCAAATACAATAGACATTCTTCTTCGGCAGAGGTATTAGGTAAGAGCTCAACGGCTAGCTTCAAAGAAGGTATTTCACATTCTATCGGCAGAATGGCTTCCATGCCATAAACTAAATGAAAAGGTGTAAATCCCGTAGCAGACTTAACATATGTGCGATATGCCCACAATGCCGAAAACAACATCGTGTGCCAACTAGTCTTATGTATTCCTATCATCCGTCGAATCATGGTTATAAGAACTTTATTTATAGCTTCGACTTGGCCATTAGCCTGTGGATAATAAGGTGTCGAGCTGTCATGATGAAGGCCCAACTTCTCTGTAAGTTCTGACATCATATAATTCTGAAAATGACTATCGTGATCGGTAAAGATAGCCTGAGGGACACCAAAATGAGTGATTACATGGTTGAAAATAAATAATGTTGCAGTCTTCCTAGTATTATCGAATGTCGGCATTACCTCAACCCACTTTGTAAAATAATCAATAGCTACAATAATATAGCCATGCCCCCCGGTCGAGTGAGGGTGACATGTCATGAAATCAATGCCCCATTTAGCAAAAGGACCTACGGAGACGACAGGATGAAGGGGAGTAGGATGAGACCGAATCTTCTGTTGATAGGTCTGGTAGGCGTGACACTTCTGAACAGCAGTAATGCGGTCATTGAATAGAGAAGGCCAAAAGTATCCTGCACGTAAAATCTTCTGGGCAGTAGCATACCCAGACATATGACCGCCACAGGCTCCTGAATGACAATCATTCAAAACTTTCTCAGCCTCATCAAAATTTAAACAACACCGAAAGATAGAGTCAATACCTCGACGGTAAAGAGTATCACCGAGGATAATGTACTGGCGAGCCTGATAACGTATACGACGTCGTTCATTACTGGACAAAGAAGACTGGAAGGTTTGAGTTTGGAGATATATAATGATATCTTTGTACCAAATATCATCAGTACTAATAAGGAAAAGTGACTCGTCAGGTAACGAATCCACTGCTACACTTTCCATGGCAGAGTGGGGGAAATCACAAATTAACTCAGCAAAAACTAGGGATTTCTTCGACGTGGTGTGATCGAATTCCTGGAGAATGACTATCCACTTGGAGTACTTTCCCCCCAGCAATTGACGTGTCAATATATGTTGCATGGGGTTACAGTGTGAAATCACGGTAGTTTTTCTGGTGAGAATGTAATGACGAAAACGTTGCACTACTTGAACAACAGCCAAAGCCAATTTCTCAACATGTTGATACTTGACTTCTGTTGATGATAGATTTCTACTCAAGTAATATATAACATGTTCATCGTGGTTGTCATCCTCTTGGACAAGAACCATGCCGATGGTATACTCATAAGTAGCCAGATAAAGGAAGTAATCTCAACTATAATCTGGAGGGAAAAGAAGAGGAGCTTTAGTTAGGGATAGCTTTAAAGCTTCGAAAGCATTGTTGGCAATTTTATCCCAAAAAAACTCGGAATATTTCTTTAAAAGACGTGTGAAACCACGAGTAATCTCGGCATAATTCAAGATGAACCGACGAAGAAAGTTTTATTTCCCCTGCAAACTTTGTAACTAGCGCAGCGAAGAAGGAGGTGGAAGATTGAGGATTTCCTCAACCTTAATGGGATCTACCCGAATTCCCTGACGTGAAACAATGAAACCGAGGAGACGGCCAGACTCTACACAAAAGATACACTTATGTGGATTGAGACGAATGTGATAGAACCGACAACGAAAGAAAATTGCTCAGAGATGAATAGGGTGATCGACTCAGCGTAACGAATGAGCGGGCAAGTCATCCAAGTAAGGTTGAACGATATGCTTGATATCGTGAAACGCATAAGACATGGCACGTTGAAACGTTGCACCTGCATTCTTAAGACCGAAAGGAAGTTTTCTGTAGGCGAAAGTACCCCAAGGAAAAATAAAAGCGGTTTTATGTTGGTCCTCACGAGTGATATTAATCTGGTTATAACCGAAAAATCCATCCATGAGGGAAAATATTTCACTACCAGCACAATCATCAACGATCTGGTCGACAAACGGGGTTGGAAAGTTGTCCTTGGGACAGGATTTATTAATATCCTAATAATCGACATAGACACGTATACTTCCACCTTTCTTATCAATCGGTACGGGGTTGGAAACCCACTCTGTCAGAGCCATAGGGTAAATAAAACCAGCTTTGAGAAGTTTTTCAACTTCGAGTTTAATGGCTGCCGCTTTACGTGGATGGACAGGATGGAGGTGCTGCCATACTGGTTTAACTCCAGGGTAAGTTTTAATATCATGCACAATGATAGACGGGTCGATACCTGGCATCTCTTCGTAACTCCAGGCAAAAACATCTCGAAACTCTTTAAACAAAGCAGTATAGTTAACAATTTCCTTTGGAGAACACGAAGCTCCAATGTGAATATTTTCAACTATTCCAGGTTTCACCAAAATATCAATGGGAATCGTAGGAGAAATATTACTTAGGTTCCCTTCCACATACACATCACATGTAGATCTGGGAACTGTCATCGTGACAACAACGATCGATGGAGTCGAAATCCGTTGATAATTCTCAAGAGTATGTTGTTCTAGAAACAATATGGAACGATGATTTCCATCATCCCAAGGTGTATCAACCATGACGGACATGATCATCTCGTCAGTGGGAGAGACAACGTGAAAAGGATCAGGAGACAACTCCTCAAGAGAAGGTGTAGAAGGTGCTACCGATTGAATCGCATGATAAGCAGACTCAACCAGACTTAATGGCATAATGTTGCCGAAACGAGCATGATTTCCAATATCAGGGACTAACCAAGGGTCAACGGACACCGAAAGTTCATGAGGAACAACGAAGATCATATTAATTGAAGCAACTGACGGGCAGAGAATATCGGGTGGTGGTGGTATGGGAAAAGTACCCATTAACGACGAGTCTTTCAAAAGACCAACTCCAACATTCTCGTAACCCGGAGGGGTTTTAGCTATGAACGGTACGTTCCCCGTGCGAGTATCGGAATTAAAGAAGGCAAGTTGATCAACGGTAACAACTCTTCCTTGGTGAGGAAATCGTAGGGCACGGAAAAGTGTTGACACAACTGCACGCATGGAATCTACCCAGCTACGACCAAGAAGAAGATTATAATCTAAAGGAGAATCAAAAACTTCCACTTCAACTTGGATGGTATTACCTTCCAAAGTGACAGGCAGCGAGGAAAGAACACCGTAAGGCTTAAAACCAGAACCATTAAAGGCTTTGAGAGTATTCTGTGACTCCGTTAAGGGAGGAGAGCCAATGGCTTTCCAACACGTAAGAGACATTACACACGTAGAGACCCCCTCATCTACAACTGTCCGACAAATTCTCTTGTCAGCAACAATAACTTGTATCTGAAAAGCGAGTTGAGAGGGTAACCTTGGAACATGCTCATCCAAGTCAAATACTATCAAGTTTGAATCCGTAGGATCGATTCCACCTATAGCTTTCAACAAAGCCCTTCGTTGTGCAGGACAAGACTGAAGGACCTCAAGGGCAGACATCGCTGAAGGTGCTTGGGCCAGATCTTCTACAATACTGTAGTTCTGAGCCGCACGAGCGTGAGGATTGAATGCCGACTTGCAAACAATACCTTTAGGGGGTCGTGGGACTGTATCGAGACTCAGTCGTTCGAGATGAAGAGGACCGTTCGTAGGTGGATTCGGTGGAGAGGCTTGTACCAGATCAGGAGGTAAATCGTCCACTTTCTCCTTAGAAGGAGAATAGTCTTTAGCTCTAGTTGCAATTGCAACGTCATTCTTCTTAGAATCACCGGTGCACATCAAAACATATGATGTGGAAGAAGTAGAAGGTTGGTCGTGAATGACCAACGAGGCCTGTTGCTGAGACGGGAAAGGTTGAGACAAGACAACCGGCGTAGGTGGTTTTGGTGTTCCTTGAAGGAACTTAGAAACTTCGGCTCGTCGAGGACAATCCTTTGTATAATGATCATCACCGCAGATAAGGCAAGGATACCGTGGTTTGCGTTTATCCCGCTCATCAACAGGAGCATTTGTAGTTTGTTCGGTTGGATTATTATTTTTACCCCCCTTATTATTGCCTCTCCCTTTCTTTGATTTATTTTTACCGGCAGGTGTGGATTGAACAACGTTCACTTCAGAGGTTTTACCGGTGGGAGGAGCAGGAGATGGGGCACTTTGCACATTAGAAGAATTGGATTTCGGGGTTGTAGTTGCAACGGAATGTGAGTGGTTATGAGTGGAACCAATCACACCATCAGCTGCATGCGAGGCAGCGGGAGTAGCAGGAGTGCTGGAAGTACCAGGACAAGGTAAATCAGGTAGTAAATCATACAAGGTTCCCGTTTGCAAATAAACAAGATCCAGATATTGAGCACGACTAATAGCTTGCTCTTCAGTGACAACACCGCCCATAGCAATGTCTTTACCATTTTTTTTTACAAAAGACTTTGTAAACCATTCAGCTAGTAACTGATCGGGAAGCTCAAGTTTAATGAGACGTCGCCTCCGTCGCCACTCATGAATATGATCAGATATATGAGTGCCCGAGCTTTGTTTGAAGGAGGTTAAAATCTCAGTTCCTGTATCATAATGAATCGATAACTGGTAGTGTGTTAGAAAATCCATTGCAAGGGTGTTGAAATCCGAAAAGAAACCTCGTGGTAATTCAATGTACCACTTCGCAGCAGCACCCATAAGAGTTCGTTGAAAAAGACGCAGTCTAATGGAGTCGTCCATCAATGAGTTGGATGAACACCACAAATGGAAAGTCATGACATGATTATTAGGGTCCTCTCCTACCTTCCCATCGAATTTTGGAATATCCGATGGAAGCTTTGCAGGAATAGCAGGCCATTGAGGAGAGTGATGAATAGGATCATTAAGAATCCTAGACAAATCCGACAAATCCAAAGTAGCAAGAAAAGGCAACTGCCGATTCACTTGTGGATACTGGTGACTTTGGGGTGGAAGCCCTATCGGTAAACCATTAGGACCGTATGCAGTCTACCCCCATAGGGAAGACCCTGGTTGGTTCTGCGGTGGCTGAATAGGATAGTAACCCCAAGGAGTTTGACCTTGAGTCTGAGCAGGGACTTGAGTTTGAGTAGTCTAACCTGAACCCCAAATAGGATTAGTCACACCTGGATATGGTTGGCCTGTAGTAGGGATAGCTAGCTGCCCCCCAGCATTTTGAGGAAAGTTTTGCATAAGTTGATTCCAATACTGAGCCAATGCAGGTGGTATGTTTTGTCCTAAAGGTGAGGTTGGTCCCCCTATCAAAGGGACAGTTCCACCCGGAAGTTGCGTACCAACCGTAGGTTGTGTAGTAACTGCGCTATGTCCAGGAAAGGGAAAAGGAAATGGAATTGTGCCACTCTGTCCACCAACAGGAATTTGTTCATTAGGGGCAACGGTCGGAATAGTGCCACTAGGATTAAAATTGCCAGTAGGAAACTGAGGCAGTGTCGAGATGAAACCGAGAATAGGATGCCCAGGAAACTGAGGACCACCTAGAGAACCAACAGGAGTTTGTGGGGGTGTTGGATGTGAAACATTCAACGATGGATTCAGCGCATGGTAACCAGGAGGTAAATTCAGATTAGCCTCAGGAGTTCTCTGGGTATTAATAGGAGGAAGAGTAGTCGCAGTAATTCCGGTTTGGACACTAGTAGTAGTTGCAAGATGGGCCATCTCGGGAGGAATAACAAAACGATAAGTGGTAGTTGCGGGTGTAGTCTCTGGATCAGGAGATGCAGGAAGGTTGACGAGTTTGTAAATAGGGGATTCAGTACGAAACAAGACTCATCGGAAATTACCTTACCCAAAAGGATCTTGGCCTACTACACCGTGAGAAGGCCCAGCGATTGATTCATAAGATATAGCAAGAGTTTCTCCAGAAAGATGAAATCGTCCTGAAGGTCGTTCACCATGACGAATGAGATAATCCTATATAGTATTGGTAATTCAAAACTCAGTGAGAGGATCAATAGGTTCTACTTGTGGAGGTGGTGTAAAAACTTCTGGGACGTCACTTATGTCCACGTGTGGTAAAGTAACCAGGGGGATTTCACCCGGATGAGGAGAGTCCTCAGGGGTACCCTCAGGTGTTGCTGTATGCAGAGGTTCTGAAGCTTCCGGATGTTCCGGGGACAAACCTTGCATCCTACGTGAACGTCGCGGGGGAGCAATTGTAAACAAGTAACAAACTCCCCAACGAAAATCCTATAGTCACCTACGAGACACAATCAGCACACACTAGTAAATCAAATCTAGGAGCAATCACCAAGCAAACAATACCTTCTAATATCGAAGCCACTAGTTGATGATGAAATCCAACGTCGCAACAACGAGATGAGAAGGGGCGGGGCTAAGGTGGAAAAGTTACGTTGACGACCTGCTTAACAGACTTATGCCCTGGTGCAAGCTCCCACACATAATCATGGGTATACCCTCCAAGGAGCTCGAGTGAGTCTGGCCAACGTCAATTCCAGGTACCATGAAGACTTTCCCCTCCATAGTCACCTTGGGTAAGAACCTAGAGAGATAAGCAACTAAGGTCACCACAAACAATAGTACTGCCTGGGGAAATAGTCGTCAGTCCGATCCACACGCAAGGGCAGGGTATCTAACCCGAAACCAACTCAAAGGCTTCCACTCATAATTGTGGGTATACCTCGGAGTGATCCCCGTAATACGTGCAATCTCTACACTGATTTCAACAAAGCAGGTTAGTATCTCTGCCAACACCAATGCGACCTAATGCTTGACCCTTGTGTTAGAAGGGCTTCCCAGGACAATATGTGGTCAATGGAATTTTACACTCCCTAACTCAAGATGCTATTGTTTGTTTTTGAGCTTTTGGAGAGTGTGTCTCTCTTCCTACTCCAAAGCACTAGCCTAGCTAAATGTTGGTGTAAAAGAGCCCTATAAAAGAGTTACTAGATTGATTTTAATATTACGTAATGTTTTTACAAGCTATTGTTTACTCAAAGGCAATGGAAATGAAACTCATGATGTATGAATCTGACCCAAATAATGCAAGGATATGATGAAATATAATTCTTTTCATTCGATGAATCCTAGTTATGGAAGAGAGAGAACAATTTCTGAATCAATCTCAATACTACCATGTAAATGCAATGCTCAATTTCATTTCAGATGTCAATGCAAACAATCATGTATCAATGAGCAATTTCTAAATGTCTCTTTCAAAACTTCAAAACTCTTAAAACTTTGATTTTCAATGTTCTCACAAAAAGAAAAAACAAAACTTGAAAGAAAACATGCAGTTCACTTTCCAAGAAGAACTCTAAATAATGAGAAAAGAAAACCAAATTATAAAGACTCAAACAAACAACCCAAACCAATACTTTCAATGAAAGCAAAAACAAAACCAAACCAATGAAGTTTCTGAATGCAAATGAAAAAATGTCCTTTTGAACCAACAAGCAAACAAGAAACATCAAACACTTGACTCTCTGCCAATCACTGGTTCTCAGCTAACTCAACATACTCAACTCCAGAAATCAAAGAGATTGAAAATGCCAATAAGAGCCAAAAATTGAAAGTCATGCTATAAAGGCAAGAAAAGACCTTGAAAAACCTAGATCCGTTCAAAGAAGCAAACTAAGCAAAAGATAAGTAAGCCAATGATCCAATAAGTCAAAAAGTTATAAATCAATAGATCTAAGCAGTTGATAAAGTCAAAACTTGATTTCAAAAACTTTCAAAACTTTGCTTGCAAGCAAGCCTTGGACACAGTGCGAGAATGTAGTATTCTCGCAGGCTACTTCAATGCAGTATGCGAACTATTCGCACTGGAATATATAAGCAGAGTGTGAAATTCAAAGGTTCTCGCAGGCTGTCAATGGACACAGTGCAAGAATCCCTGAAACTAATGAAAAATTTGAAAATGCAAGAAAAATCCAAGTTGGCTTACAGACCCAGAAGGTCTCTCAGGGTATCCTGAGGACTCAGAGACTAACAAATCAGGAGAATGACAACAATAGAGCAAATGGCCATAGGAAATTCAAAAAACCAAAAAGACAAAGGGATAGTTCTCCAGTGGAGTCGCCAATTTTGTTTCAGGATTAATCCGTAAGTGTGGACACGAACCGATCTCCCCAGATCCACCCGGATCTGGAACAAAACAGAACAGAATACTACTCTTTCCCTAGATCTAGCCTATTGAATGAACTAAGAGGTAAGGATTGTAGGCATACCTTGTGAACTCTTTCCTTATGTCTCTGTTGTTCCAAGCTTAATACTCCAATGCTCTTGCACCGTTCAAATCGCCACAGTACAAACCAATCGGAATATTGACAAGTTAATATATTCAATATCTAAACTATACATGTGATCAAGAAATCATGTAATAAATTGATATCATCTTTATGGGAAAGGGACATATTACTGTATTGCATTAATTGAAAGAGAAACTTACAACCTAAGCCTTGATGTCGGAGGTCTTCTTTCGATGGCTCCTAGTTCTGACACACACACTTGCTCATGCATGAAGAAAATCAACCACTTATGATGACCTTGCTTTAGTCTCTTGCTATTGTAGCATCAATCCTTCATACAGGCTTCAACAATTCTCCAATCAATCTCTTGTTAGCTTGCTTCTAACCTTTTCCATGAGCAATATCCTCAATATATAGGAGAAGATATATTAGTTACTTGGATAGGGAATGATCCCAATATATCTGGAAAGTCAGTATTTTGCCAACCATTTGAAAGCCAACTCATCCTTCTAGAAGATTCCCTTCTAGAAGGATCGAGAACTTATCCATTTTCCTTCTTTAAGAGAATGTTCACACCCTAGCCTTGAGTACAGTGTGAGAAGTTCACACCCCAGCTGAGAGCAGCCTGCGAGAATCAGGCATTCTCGCAGGAGAGTATATATGCAGCCTGCGAACTATCTTTAAAATATGATTTCTAGAAACTGATAAGTGTAACCTTTCTCAGGAAAATGTTCCTATGGAAGAGCTTGATATTTGATCATCATGACATTATCATAACACCATCACAATGACCAAAATTATGGATAACAGGTAGTAGGACATGAAAGGGTACAGGCGGCTCGGCCTTGGCTTCAATTACCATAGGTTTATCAATCGAAACAGGGTTTAAATCCTCAAAACCATTACGAGCGATGAACGCTCTCCAGCTATCACCATGAAAACTCAAATGATAAATAACGATAAGCTTAATAAGCCCATGATGAAACATGCTATTATCAACCTTATGCCTTTTAAATCTTTTTGACATCTTGTATAAGCTGCGTTGAAATTAGAAAGGCAGGTTTAAAGGATACCCTATAAAAATCATCAGCAAACGTAGGTTGTAGAGGAACACAAGCCCGTATCGACCTTCACATGTCACGAACTGCTTGACTAGCATTAATAGGTCATGCCATCGTGGTTTAGGTGCATATATGGGCATACCTCTATCACAAGAGGTGACTTTGCGTGAGAGAAACAACAATGTCCATGGCACTTCCTCGACCTTGCAATTCTTAAACCATTGCTGCCCTGAAGCAGGTAACCCTATAAGAGAGCTGATAAAATTCTCATCAATCTCCAACTGTATTTTGCCTACCTTGGCTCTACAGCCATCGAAGGTCATGGCAAATTGTCACGCTACACAAAGGTTAAAACCCTCAAATTGTCGTATAAAGGGTAGCCACCCATTTTCCTCCAGGTCTCTACAAGCATTGTCAATGAACAGAAACAGAGTGCGTAGAGGCTTCCCGAGCTAACAGAGGTGAACGATGAATATGGGATAGGCATAAATGCCAGCGTGCGAAGGTGGTGGAGTTATTCACCGCCATGCAATACAATTATGGTCAAAGTACAACCGTCGATTTACATAGTAAATCAACCCATTATAGCATAGTCAACAGTCATATCACTTGGCCGACTAATGAACAATGGTAAGTGCATGTGCAATCAATGTTATACCAAAGTTTTTAATCCACCAATAGTCAAATTAAAACCAATACCAAACTCAACTATGCACCATTGTATCAACCGATATCAATAGTTTAACCAACGTGAAAATATGTTTTCATATAACCAACAGTTATGAACAATAGACTTAGGCATTATACTAAAAAGATATGTATGAAAGATTTAAACATAATACCCATATATCTTATGAAACCAAAAGGTCAAGTAAATCAAATAAAAATGCAATCCAAATACCAATGCATTAGACATTTAATGAAACCAAGTTACACACTCAATATAAGAATGTCCAATGAGTATAGTTCGAAAGTTTTGCCAGCTACATAATGATAAACAAAAGGTAAGCGCAATAGGCATATCGACAAGAAAGACAACGACAGTTCAAATAGTGATTTCAATGCGACTTTGAAACATTAATTTTTCACGCTTACAGTCATGAAAACAAAACGAAGGTAAGTGTGCAAGTGTCGCAAAAATAAAAGTGTCGTTTATTTGAAAATTGCGACGGAAAACTGGTGTTTGCAAAAACATTGGTGTAGGCAGCTTATGAGACAATGGAAAAATGTGAATTGGCTACCAACAATGGAGACACATTGGTAGAAGCAGTTATCTCTGTCAAAAGAAACAAATTCAGATTAGGACAACAAAGAAAATTTCAACTCAAAAATAACAACCAGAAAATCGTACTAACATCATCATTAACCATCTTTTCCAGCAGTGTTTCAAAAGATGAAGACTGATAATAATCTTAAGACCATCAAGTCACGATATTAAAGATAAAATCTCCAATACTGTTGGCATGGCCACTACTGCCAGCAGGCATCCATAGCCTCGACAGGGTTTCCATTTAACCCACTCTGACGTCTGTATCCTGCCAAGAAGTTCTGGATCAGAATAAAGGACTTAAAAGAGGTTTCCTTTTTGCAGATTTTCATATACCCGACATTGCTTCGTTGCCAGCGGGCCTGTTCAGTACCCCGACGAAGTTGTCTTGGCGCCATGCATGCATTTACCCACTGCTAGAAGACCTGTTTAGCATCCCGACGGGTTTACAAGCACTTCCCACAACTCTTATTCATAATTTTTTATTTTTTTTCATAGATATATAGCTGAGCGGGGTGACGCTAAAAATCATGATATTTAACATAATTTTTTCAGACCTCGTCAGAATTTTTAGAACTGTCCTTTATTTCGATTCAGAGATGTTTTATTCAAGAAACAACTTCCTAAGACAGGGAGACATCCTCTGAGTCATTCCTTTATGGAAAAGGGACAGCGTAAAAAGATAATAGATGATTATGACGAACTTTACTTTGGGATCGAGACCAGTAGACTTCTTTCAAACAACATACTTTTTCAACATATATTTCAGATATATACCATTGATGTTTGTATGAATTTTTCAGAAGTTATTTTAGTGAAGAAAATCTCTTTCGTCTTTGTCTGCATAGCTCAGTGTACAGGTATGTGTATATCGAAAAACACAAACTGATAAATTCAAATCAAAATAAAAAACAGAAAGAAAACAGAAATGCAAACAAAAGAAAAAATATATACATAATATACAAGGGTAGTTATCAAGAAAAGTATATTTTCAGGGCTTGGCCATTCACTGGGTAGGTTTCAAGATGCCCTTCAAGATTCTGCAATCGAAAGGAACTAGGACCCAACTTTTCAGCAATTAAAAACGGTCCAAGCCATAAGTTTTGAAATTTAGTGTGCTCACCCTTTCCCTCGTGTGGTTTGTCCCACTTCAAGATGAGATCGCCTACTTCAAACTTCCTATCAGAAGCAGAATTAGAATCGAACCAACTTTTAACCAATTGTTGATGTTGATCTAATTTACGCTTAGCTTGGGCTCTTACCTCTTTTAGCTTCATCAAGGCATTAATTCGGTTTTCTAAAGGGGGAAAATCTTCTTCTTGGACTTTTTGTGACAACTGAAGCGAAGGAAGAAGAATGTGAGGTGGAAGAATTGCTTCTCTTCCATAAATGAGAAAAAAGGGGAAGTTGCCTATGTTATCTTTGGGCGTTACCCTATCAGCCCACAGTGCGTTCAACAGTGCATTGTGCCAATTTTTTTGATTTTCAACCACCATTCTCTTGATAATTTTAATCAAGTTCTTGTTTGTTGATTCTGCTAATCCGTTGCCCTGGGGGTAATAACTAGCAGAATACTTCAGCTTAATTCCTTTCTCTAAAGCGAACTCACTCATCTCAAGAGAATAAAAGTATGAAGCGTTGTCAAAGACTAGACAGTCAGGGATACCAAAATGAGTGATGATATTTGAATTTATAAAGGCAATAACCTGACTGGTGTTGACAGTTCTTAGCACAACAGCTTCAGACCATCGAGTAAAGTAATCTATGGCTATCACAATATACTTGTGTTGTTGCAAGGACGAAGGGTTAATTGGACCTATGATATCAAGGCCCCATTGCTGGAAAGGAGAATCTACTGAAACGGGTTGCAAGGGAAAGGTTGGTTTTTGCAACTGCCCTGATGCTTTTTGACAGATGATACATTTACGACATAAGGCATGGGCATCTCTAAAATGCGTGGGCTAGTAATAACTAGATCTTAAAACCTTATGAGCAGTGGTGTCACCACCAAAGTGACCACCAGCTTCTCCTGCATGCAACTCAAGCAATACTTTTTCTGCTTCGTCCTTTTCAAGACAACGCATCAGTACGCCGTCAAAATTCTGTCGAAACAGTACACCGTTAACCTGATGAAAGGAGGCAGACTTTAGCCTCAACGCTCTTCTCTTGGCGGGGTCAAGGTGACGGGGGGCTGATCCATGTTCAAGATAGAATCTTATATCGCCGTACCAAGGACTAACAAGGTTTTGTGCACAACAAATCAGACTTTGATCACTTTGACCTAGGTTTGACGTATCACTATCTTCTTGTTGTCCTATTTCTGAATCAACAACCAACTTACACAACCCTTGGCCTCTCACAATATGAGCTAGGGTGATTTCTAAGTCATACTCCTACAAGGAGGTGACCCAGTTATCTCTCTTCTCTCCTAACTCCTTCTTCACTAACAAGTTTCTTACGGCGGGGTAGGGGACAATGACTTTTGTCCTTGACTTCAAAAGATAGGACTAGAAATTCTTAACTGCTTTGAAAATAGCGTAGGCTTGCTGATCAACCGCTGGGTAGTTAAGTTTAGCGCCTTTGAAAGAGGAGCTCATAAAGGTGATGGGTACTTCGTGGTTCTTGGTATTCTTCTGAGTTAGGAAGGCGGCATAAGAACGGTCAGAGGCAAAAGTATAGAGTGTGAAATCTTGAGAGAAGTCAGGGCTCATGAGAGACGGAGCATCTATTATGGCCTTCTTTATGGCGTTAAAATCTTGACCTTCTGTGGGTCCCTAGTAATATTGGGTGTCTTTCTTAATCAGGTTCTGGAGAGGTCTGACCATTTCGGAGAAACTAGGGACGAATCTTCTCACAAAGTTAATCTGGCCTAAGAAAGACTGCATGGATTTTTTGGATGTAGGAGGGGGAAGTTTAGTGATGGCTTGAGTCCTCTAGGGGTCAATAATCATTCCTTCGCTAGATACAATGAAAACTAAGAGTTTACCCTGTTCTACTACAAATATGGACTTTTTTGGGTTCAAGGAGATGTCGTATTTACGACATCGTAGCAGAACGGCTCGTAAGTGAGCTAGATGATCGTCTTTATTTTTAGAATAAACAGTCACATCATCTAAGTAAACTATGACAGAGTGATTGATTAAGCCTCGAAAAGAAATATCCATTTCTTTCTGAAAGGTAGCACCGACATTAATCAACCCAAAGGGTATTTTGCATAGCATAAGTGCCCCACGGAGTACGGAAGGTAGTTTTGAGTTGGTCTGGTGGAGACATCAGGACTTGGTTGTATCCAGAGAAACCATCTAACAGGGATAGCCTCTCGGAACCAGATACCTGTTGAAGGATCTATTCCATGGGTGGGACAGGATAGTTGTCTTTGTCAGATGCTCTATTGAGGTTCTGGAAATCGACGTAGAGTCGAATTTCCTCGTTTTTCTTTCGAACTGGGACAAGGTTGGACACCCATTAAGTGTGCCTAAGAGGAAAAATTATTTTAGTACTAAGGAGTTTATTCAATTCTTTTTGAACGATCGATTCTAGTTTGGGGTGCATTTTCCTCAGTTTTTGTTGGAAGGGTAAGGTTTGGGGCTTCATCAGGATGACATGTTGTATGATATTAGGGTTGAAAGTTTTAAGATCAGCATACGTCCATGCAAAGACATCTTTCAATTCTTTGAATAATTTAACGAATGTAGCTTTTTCTTGTCGAGAACATCCCAAGCCTAGATTAATGCACTGATCATTGTGTAGAAAGTTAATGATCTGCTGATCATCGTCAAATACTCTTCAGTTTGTGATATTGTTAGGAAAATATGGTCGAAACAGTAGCTCGACGGAGAATGCATCTGGGGACAAGCCTTCTGCAGGAATAAGTTTAGAAGCTACATTAGCTAATAGATCTGCTTCAACATTATTTAGTCTAGGAATGGAATTTATATTGAAAGCAGAAAATTTATTCATTAAACTCCATACCTCAGACTGGTAACTTTTGAGATGCGGGGAAAGACAGTGTATAGAATCTCTTACCTGTCTAACCACTATTTCAGAGTCGCCAAATACAACCAGGTTTTAAATGTTCATATCCAGAGCTTTTCTGAGACCTTGTAGTAAAGCCTCATATTCTGTAGTATTGTTAGTACATTCAAATTCTAGTCTACAAGCCATTAATGTCTTGTTACCTGCCGAATCGATAATGATGCAGCCTACTCCAACTCCTTCTTTACACTTAGAACCGTCGAAATATAGAGACCAAATTTTATTTCCATCGGGCACATGGGACTGTTGCATAGAAGTTGTTGGTTGCATATATGCTACGATATCGGACTGTTGATCCAAATTGATGATAGGTGAAACCTCGGCCATGAAATTTCCAAAGAAGGTGTCCATCCCTTGGACTTTCGGTGAATCAGCAGAAGGTGTATATGGTTCGTTAGGATCATTTAAATCTATGACCATGAACTTAAGGTAGCATTCACGATTCACCCTGATCTTGTTAGGCTTACCGTTCTCTGGAAGCCATAGGTGAGACCAGTCTGTTGCGAAGTAACCATGTAGCTGCTCCAACCAATCCCTGCTTAAAAACAGACCATACACTTCTGGAATATCCACAACAATTATATCAATAACCTGATGAACCTTCGGGTTAGACGATAATCTAATCAATACATTTTTTAGTTCGCCTATAACATTAACATTTGTCCGATCAAGTTGTATGATTTTTAAAGTAGATGGTTCCACTTCAGCGTTAATCTTTTGACAGACAGACCAATGCATCACATTGGATGATGCTCCTGAGTCCACCATACAATTATGCACATTTCTGTTGAAAATATCGAAAGTTAACAAGAAAGGAGGTACATTTTTGCGAGTGTTAAGAGTAGTAGCTTGTGGCCTTTTACCCGCAGTTTCTAAAGCTACTTTATCTACATTATCTACATCATTTACATTATTTACATTATTTACAGGGACTACAGGAAGGCTTCCTTTATATTTTGGATCAAGATTATTTTTAGAGGAAGTCTTCTGAGGGACTTTGCTTTATACAACCTTGTTACCATTAGAATTACCATTCTTACTGTTTTCTGAAATATTTTGCAACATTTTTTGTAACAAAAATGGAAACTTCAACAACTCATAAATAGAAATGTTAGCCCTTAACTTTTTAAGATCTTCAACTACATCATAATCTAGGTTGGGGCTTACATTACTCTGTTTAGTTTCAGCTGATTTAGATTGTTTTGGAGGCGAAGTTGTAGTGTTTTCGGTAGAAGGTTTAGTTGTTGTCTTACTCCTAGTGTTATAAGGATGAACTGTCTCGAAGTTAGCTTGAAAGATGCTATCTGAGAAGTGTCCAAAAATGTTTGGAGAAGAATCTTCTTCTTGGACTGTCTCTGGTTCGACTACCTCCTCAGGAATCTTAGGAGGCATCAAGTTATCTTGGGCTTCTAGAATTGTTTGAAGAGCACATTGCAAACTTTCTAGATTAAGGCCTTCGGTGGTTGGGCTAGGTCGGTTGGTGGGAAAAGGCTTTCGGAAAGGAGGTTTGTAGGGTCCTTTACTCAAGGAAGCTTCTTCGGTCGACCTTTTTAAGTCTATAACTTGATTAGACAGTTTTTGAACAACTTTAGTTAGGTTTTCCAAATCAGAGTTTTCAGGTTGTGTTTTACTTTGAGTGGGTCTGGGGAGAATTTCAATCTTCTTTTTGGAAGAAGAACTAGTCTTAGGTTCATTGCTAGTAGAGTCTTTAAGACTAAGTATGTCTTTTTCAATCTGGCTGGCCTCCTCAAAGGCCTCTAACAATGTGTCTTTCTTAGATCGTTTAACCCAAATAGCTATACTTTGATGCAAATCTTTAGTGTAGTAAGCTATTATAAGACTCTCGGCAAGCATAGAATCTACAGGGATTCTATTTTTAAGTGTTAAGAATCTTTGATTAAAGTCTTTAACTTTTTCTTTTGGGTTCATTTTTAAGATTGAAAGATCCATGACTAAGACTTCCGGAGGTTTACCGTCTCCGAATTTTTCCAAAAATCATGACTCAAACTTTTCCCAAGACATGATGGTATGTGGTTGTTGGGAAAAGTACCATGTGGATGCATTACCCTCGAAAGTGTAAGGGAACAACCTACAAACAACGTCTTCATGTTCAACATTGTGGAGTCTTATGGCTAACATAAATTGTTTTATGTGATCTTCAGCTATCTATTTTGAATCAGGATCAAACTTGGGAAGCCATTTCTCCAGGTGTTTAGGTAAAGGATGCTGAGCTCCAGGTACCGCTACGGCATCCTGGTCTAGCCAAGGTCTAGCAAGGTTGTTCTGATTTTCCATTGGGGTAGTGGGTGTAGAAGGCTGAGGAGGTGAATAGCCTTTGTTATAGGAATCTCCTCCAGAAGAGGAAGGAGATGATGGAGGTGGTGAAGGAGGTATCCCATATCCTCCTGCAATAGGATTTAAGTTTGGATCTATAGGATTCACAGTGAGGTTAGTGTCACCTAATTGTTCTCTGATATCAGAGAAGTCTAAATGTTGACCACACAGACGTTTTGGTTGCCTAAGGCGAGCTAAGGCACTATGTGTTTTAATAAGAGATTGGCGAACAATCTCTTGTATGTCACCACCTATAGGATTAGGGGTTGCTAGCTCAACTATGATCTGTGGATCGTCGATTGAAGTAGTTGCTGTTTGAAGGGGAATATTATCATGTGAACGGATTCTAGTCACTATAGGTGAGCGATTAGGGGGTGGAGGAGTCTTGCGACCACCTCGTGCCATTAACTAAGTTCAGGCCCTCCTTCTAGAGCCATTTGTTGACGGGCGAAATTGACCGTCCATCAACTGAGAGAGTGGAACCGGTCCGGGGTTGTCTAATAATCCAAGCTGTTTGGAATGAACCACCCTAACGGGTTTAGCGGCTCCGTTAGCCGATCTAAGGTCCTAAATAAAACAAAAAGAAAACTATTCTAAACTAACTAATCTAACTAAAACTAACTATTAAACAAACTAAACTAAAACTAATTATTAAAAGAAACTAAACTAAAACTAACTAACTATATATACAATCTACTAACTAACACTATACTAACTCTAACTAATTTACTAACTAACTACCAACTAAAATATAACTTATTCACAAAATGTACAATATCCACAATTAAAAGATTTGAATAAAACCTGGAAAACTCAATTATATTCTGCCCTAAGATAGGGAAATATATTTTTTTATTGATTTTATAATTTTATAAACAAGAAATAAAACATAAACTAACTAAACTAAACTACTAATACTCCAATTCTAATTACTAACCTAAACTAAAACATATATCTAACTAAACTACTAATAAAAATACTGAACAAATAAATAACAAGCTGACCTGGAAACGCTCCAGGTTTGTCCTGTGTATGATGACTTCTAAGCTGGTCGGAGGAAGGAAACTCACACCGAATAATCCAGAAGCTTCTCGTAAATGATAGCTGCAATGCTCTTTAAGTTTGTTTACATGAAAAACAAGACATAAAAATCATAACAATTATATGATTTATAAATCTCTACAATAAGGTAAACCTATTATGCAAAGACTTATATAAAATAATCCAATTGATGAAGAAGAGAAACATGTCATTCATAAACCAAATCAAGTAATTGTTATGTTTTTAAATAATGGAAGAAATCAGACATGGATCATATTAATCAATTCATATCATTTGCAAAAGACTAAGATAGCTAAAGTAGTCATTAATCATATGCAAACTGATAACATAAACATGAAACAAAAGATTAATATTATGAAAAGCTAAAGTTGTAACAGAACATCAACTTCTGTCTCAGTTTGTATTAAAATTCCATATCCTTGTTCTCCCATGAATGAGGATGATTCTTATTACAAAAATAATAAGTATTTATAAGTTTTTCCACAGGGTAAAACCTCCCTGTGGAAGTTATAAAACTGTTTACATGATCTGGGAAGATATTCCCAATCTTAACTAAACTAGGAAACTATAATAAAACTAAAGCATCCAAATATCTCTTGAACTGTTCACCCAATCCCAAGCAATTTGAATTCACCTGAAAAAGGTCAGAAATAGACAAGTTAGAGAGATATTTTATTAATAAAAAAATAAAAATTTAATTCTATAGACTAGCTATAGAATCCTCTAATTCTGTAGCTAGTCTAAAATAAGATACAGAATCAGCATCAGAATAGATTAAAAATCTTTTTAAAAAGAATCAAATCCAATTATCTTCCTGTTATCACTGAAATTTCGTCTGCACATGGCAACAAGAACTCAGCATCATCAAACAGTAATGAATTCATTCATGGCACTGAATTAATTTCACAGCATTCCAAAAAGGTCAAAAACTATATAAAGTAACCAAAAATTGAAGAGCGCTTTACAGAAGTTGGGTGCGCGCGCATATGCATGGAATATGAACGTACCATGTGTGCATGCGCGCACGATGCGCGGATGTTGGCGCAAAAACCTGCGCACCTGCTAAACGACGCATTTATTGAATTGGTCGGCCTCCCAACCACTTATGGATCAGCTCCCAAGCCGATTTGACCCTCAAATCTGAGCTGAATCCACATGGTAGGCTGGTCAAAGACCTAATAAATCCCTAAAGAGCCTCTCTTCACACTACAAAGGAGTTACATAATCACCCAATGCAATGCTATAAAAATCCATGAAGAAACCTCATTTTCTCAAGGAATTTCATGTAATGTTATGTTGCCTAGATTGTTTTAAGGACTCAATCCTTGGCATGACAACTTTGGCACCATTTCATTGAGCAACTCACCTCTCCATTAAGTGGGTTTGCAAAGGAGTTCTTTCATCACCATTTTTATTTTTCTTGTAAGGAGAGCAAGTTTGTGAGGGTCCAAGAGCCTTCCATTGGAGGAAGAAGGGACTCATAGTCCCCTTTCTTCATTGTGATTTGATTTCATCAATAGATCAGCCTAAAAACATTGGTGATATTGGTCTTTTTGTGTTTGTTATTTCAATATCCATATGCTCATAGTTTTAGTTTGTTTTAGTTTAATTCTTGCTCATAATTTTGTTTTTCTTTCTCTAACCCTTTCCTCTACAGCTGTCATGCTCAGCAAGACCCAACTGGGCATGGAAGCACCTCTCATTTGCTCACCAAGGTGACGAAGAGGGTGCAAACAGATTGGTGACCATAATGGGGATCAGGTATCAATTCCTACCTCTTTTGGGTTTATTTTTCTCTTCTTTTAGTTTGCTTAACTTGCAGGTGCACAAACCGGCCTCTGCCGACCTGCTAACAAGTCAATTCACAAGAGAATTGGGAGAAATCCATCCAGATTTTATTTCTTAGTCGTTTATCACAGGTGCGCGGCTATTCCACCCCACATATGTGCATCGTGCGTGCATGCACTTTTGTAACAGACTTTCTCTGCGCGCATGCGCTTTCTGACTCATTTCTTTTTGCGTGCCAGCGCTCTATGCGCACCTGTCTACACTAGGGGCCAGGCATTTTGAAAAAAAAATCACTTTGTAAGTCCTTTGGATGTGGGGAAGGCCATATTCCTTCTTAAAAATGATGTCAAAAATGCTGTAAATCCACATTACACTTAGTCCCCTCATCATATAAAGGGGTTAGTCAAGCACACATAGGCACTTAGGAGGATAAAAATCAATTTCCCTTATTTTTTTTTTGCCACATGGATGGCTTTCTTTGACTTATAACATAAGTGGACAATCATATTTAATCACATATTAACTCACATTTGGGACTTGAAGTTGAAGTAACAATCGTTGAGTATGCTCTTCTCTCGCGCCTCCAAGCGATCTTGAGAAACATAAAAGGATTGTGAAAACAATCTCATCTCCCTTAAACAAAAGTTTTAAAACCTTTTAGGAGAGGAAAACGGCCCTTTTGGGACCCCTCTTAGTTTCATTTTTTCAAACACGTTTTAAACTTGTAACGGGCCCATACATGCCCACATGCTACAAAGATATAATAGTGGTTGAAATTTCGCTTTCTTAGATCAAAACACTAGGAGAGTTTAAAAGTTTGTAACGGGCCCATACATGCCCACATGTTCAATCTAGGATAGTTTCATTCTTTTCTATATTACCACACAATAGGGAGTTAAAGGATAGTAATGGACCCACATGTCCACATGCTAGCTTCCTAGGGCTTTTGAATTCTGCAAGGTTGTACCAAAGACATCTAGCTAATTAGGTAATCACACTTTTGTAAGGACCAAGCGAAGTCCACATGCAGCAAGGTGACATCTAATTAACTAAAAATTGGTGCACTTTCACTCACACACAAAAGTCACTTCGCACTCACATAGCTACTTCTCGAAATGTGGCGGTTCAAGTAAGTTTCCTCCAAAGGGATTCCGAAAACACCCCATCTTTTCTTGACAGGACTATCCACTCCCACTGTTAATCAAATGAGGTTGGTTTTCACCCCCAGCCTCACAAAACAACTTCATCTAAAAACTTTCTAAAAACTCACTAAGTTTTCCTCCACAGGAGGTGCCAAAAGAATTTTTTAGTCTAGGTAGGATTTCAGGGATAGGCATCCAAATAACTCTCCGTTATCTGGTTCTCACATTTTCAAACATAGAGGTTGTCAAATAGGGAACTTCAAATCCTCCAAGTCAAGTGTTCCAATCACCATAAGGCAGGGAGATACATGTGAAGGGTTGAAGGCCGAGGTCCAGTTGTTCTGTACGTCCCCCCTTGAGGCACCCACCTCTTGGACGGGATCCAGCCCGTGACCCATTTCTTAGGATGAAAATCTAAATGCCGCACTTTGACTGAGGTACCTAGTGACCAACTTTAGGACATCTACCCAGGTGGAAATTGTGGGCTGCAATTGCACCTTGATTGGATTTTGTGTGGCTATTGGGAAATATCACCAGCTCTTTTGGGATATGCCCCCTCTACCCCTCATTATAACCA